>JAATLQ010036622.1:0-40908 GCA_013421005.1 Heliconius erato x Heliconius himera | reverse complement strand
TGGTTTGGTCACGTTACGCGCCGGCCTAGGAACTATGTCGGATGCAAGTGCCTTGCTATGTCAGTCCCTGGAGTGAGACCTCTCGGACGCCCAAGGAAGCGCTGGTTGGATGTCGTGAAGCAGGACATGAGAGCCAATGGTCTAACCACCGAGGACGCAAAAGACCGTGCAAAGTGGAGTAGGTTAAGTAGGAAGGCAGACCCTGGCAAAAGCCGGGACTAATGCCAGGAAGAAGAAGATAAAGAGCGACGTTGAGTTTCAACACCCAATGTACAATCTCTCGAAAATTGGGCCAATACTCGGGAAAAATTTTAATTTTTTTCTGCCACTTAACTAATAACTTTTATAATAATTTGACCATTTAGGAGCAACAACCTCCACATTACCAACATATTCCCCACCACTCACCATCAGAGGAGTACCCCACGAGCCCCCCGAATATGACGAGCACGTAGTCCACGTCCAGCTCCGTCATGATCTCGTAGGCGCGCTCCTCGCTGGACGCCATGGCCTGCCCCACGCGCGAGATGTGCGTGTTGTTCCACGTGTTGTTGTCCACTATCACCGTGCGGTTCGCCATGGCCGTTATCTGGTAGCCGTAGTCCCACCACGACATTACTTTTGCGTCCTGAATTAAGTAAATAAAATATAAATATATTATGTTAATAGATATAATATTTACAGGAAAAAAAATTATATACACGTTCTATATGTATAAAACTGAACCAGAAATATGTTTTTCTCAATCTCAAAGTATAATCCGACTGGTTGGTACTTATAGTATGGTCGATGATACGCGGCAGCCTTGATATTAGCTACTGATGGCTGTGCAGGTTTTATTAGAAAGCGTTACTTCAACGCGGCCAGGATACATCATTTCACATTAAATTGGTGTAACGAGTAACCTTTTCCAGTGAAAGAATTTAGTCATTCTTTTTCTAACCACAAAATAAAATGAAAACTAAATATATATGTTAAATTCCTCACTTGTTTATTCAACCAATTACGTTTTTTCTCATATTATAATAACAATAAGTAATTAATTCATACCTCTTTAGTATTCATCTTCAACCAAGTGTAGGCTTCACGGAAGTCATCAAATATAATCCTGGCTCCATCATGAGCTCGAGCTGAGAGTACAATGGAGGGCGACGAATAAGCCTCCGAAGTGACCCACGTACAGTGGAACACATAGGAGATTAGAAGACAGCTTAGAATGCAGACGAATAGAGCGCCCACCTGGAAATGTTAAAAACATAAGTATTTTTTTTAATTTTACGCTGTATCACATAACAGGGTAGGCAGAGGGAACCCGGGAACCTAAAGTTAAGACACTTTGTTCCGATTAAGACATTTCCGCTCACTGCCGAATTGTGGACGCGTTGAGAGTTGAGTGGCGAAACTTAACACTGCGCTTTACCTCGTTACGAGAGCGAAAAAATGAAAATGTTAAAAATTTCATTTCATCGAGTAGCTAGTGTAGCTGTCGCGCTAGCAATCGCACGTTTGTGCTCCCTATTGATAAAAGTGCCTATGTAATTAATACTTATTTATTGATTACATTTATGTATTTTATTGTATTATGTGTTGTATGGTAGAACTCAATAACACTGTTCAATATTATATATAATAATAATAAAAAAACAGAAAAAGCTACTGGTTTGAATTTAAAAAATCTTGTTTGTTAGATAGTCCATTTACCGAGAATACCGTAATATATTATGTAATATATAAATAATAATAAATTAAGTAATACATTACTTCAAGTTAATAATAATCTAATCAGCTTCACGCTGTATCCCGCACACAACAGTGTAGGCAATATAGTGTTAAGACACTGTTCCTCACTTTCTGCCGAATTCTGGAGGCATTGCGTATTGAGTGGCAGAACTCAACGCCGCGCTTTGCCTCGACACCAAAGCGAAGAAATGGAAATATAAATTTAAGTAAATATTTCATCTCCTCGAGTGAGGATCGAACCCACAACCAGCCGGTTTTACAATCACACTTTGTGCCGCTGCGCCACGACTGGCCTCACTTCAAGTTAATCAGTGTAATCTAATGTATCTACAGTCAGAATTACTTCTCGCATTAAGACTGCACACCACAGTAAAATCTAGTTATAAATAAACAATACCAACCTCAGATCTAAAAACTAAATTATTTTCATGTTTCTTCTTCTTATCATGTTTCTCAACTTTAGGCTCAATATCTTTAACGTGTAGACTTAACAGACTTGAAGCCGCGACCCCCGATACTATACACATGACCGGCGCTAGTACTAACATGAGACGCACCATAACACCCTAAAAAATAGGGAAAAAATGTAAATTTTGAACATATTTTAGAGGATTTTGGGGTAAAAATGTATAATTATCAGCGATCAAAGTGTATTGGTCACAGCGCGGAATGGATGGAGTGAACTCAACATCCACTCAACACGCTCAAAGCTTCTTGTGTCATCATTTGTAAATGAAGAATATATTTAGAAATAAAAAAAATATAGATATAGTTAATATAATTACTGATAGGATTTGAACCCCTAATCTGTACCGATTTTTACGTGTTTCGTGGTTTTTTTAGATTTCACTCCTAATAAGCGGGCAAAGCCGCGCGCGCCCTCTAGTCTTCTATATCAGTGCTGGGGCCAAACTACAACTATTTTTAAAAAAGAAGTAAAAAGTAGTAATGAACGCACATTTTTTTTTTCAACAATTTCAGATAATATTTTCCAGTACTGCATGTCACTAATTTAATAATTTTATATCTAAGTTGTATTATTAACTTTAATTTAAATTAGTCTAATGTTTTATTCATTTAACAGACAATAGATTGTAAATACACACCCTTAGACATATTAAAAAAAATCACATTTACACACTAACTTATAAAAAAAAAAACAAAAACTCACCGCAAAATAAATACTAAGCACGCCATACAAAATGATAAATATATTAGCATCAGTTAGTTTAGTGAAACAGAAGTAGAGTCCCGCCGGGAACAGGAACACTAGCACTTGGAGATCGAAGTAGAAGGATGACCATGATGTGGGCTGATGTTCTGATACAGAGGCTGAAAGAAAGAAGATTAATGTAAAAAAAAAAAGGCTACAATTTTATTCGAAATAACGCAATTTTTTTAGTTTCACGCTATATTTCGCACATAATAGGGTAGGCAAACGGAATCTGAAAACATAGTGTTAAGACACTGTGTTTCCATTAAGACACTTCTATTCTCGACTTTTCTCGAATTATGGAGAGATTGTGTATAGAGTGGCGGATCTCAACGCCGCGCTTTGTCCCTACCAGACCGAAGAAATGAAAATATCTACATATAATCTGCGCAGCTGCAACAACTCGTGGAACATACTATGCTTACTAATAAAAACATATGGGTGCGGCGATTATTCGAGAAAAAAAAAACAGTTTAGCGCCATGTCTACACTGTTACGCTTTTTCCAGGCTTAACAGGCTAGCTGAAAAAACTTAGTGTAAATCATAATATTTCTATAATAATATTTAAAACAATACATACCAATAATAGGGATGTGGTTCTTGGCATATGAGGGGTCCAGCAGAGAGTAAAACCTGCCAGTCCACGGTGAGATTTTACCTAAAAACAAAAAAGTATTATGCTTACTTTATATTTTAAAAAAATATTTCTATTTTATATTGAAAAATAATGGTTTAGGCTAAGACATCCTTGGATATAACTTGAACTTTCACATTGAATTTAAAAAACAACAACTATTAAACTTTAATAATATTTAAATTTAATATGAATTTAAGCTAAATAAACTTATTTATTAACATAATTATTTTATATTTAGTAAGTTCTTTGATTTTCACGTTTATTACACATTTTAAATGAAACTAATTTAACCGGATTAATCGCGTATATTTAAGATTTTACATTTTGGAAACCCGACGTTATCAAACTATGTGATATAATAATTATGTCAAATGACAGACGAATCAGCCACCTCAGTCTACCCGTGACCACGGACTACTGCAAAGTGTTCGAAACGTTGGGTTTCCAAAATGTAAAATCTTAAATATACGCGATTAATCCGGTTAAATTAGTTTCATATTTTATAGTTGTATACAAAAATCTTACCAGTAACAGTTAGTACTACAACAGCTGTTCCAAGGGTTGCCAACAAAGTTGTCAGTAAAGCTTTGAAAAGTAATTCAAAGTTGGATGGGGACAAATGTTCTTTTAAATACTGAGTGAAGGCATATAGTTGACAAAGGCCAAATGTACCTAGAGCCTAAAAACATAAACACATAGAAATATACAAATATCCTTAATAATATAATTTTTTTCTTTTGTTACTACAAAAATTATTAGTTTTTATTTTGTACCAAAATGATTTTCTCGCGTAGCGCGGAAAGCAGAAATATATTTATTCAAATATTATATAATTCTTAATTTTAAGCAACAATAAAAGTACTCTTAATATAAAACTCCTCTCTCTCTCTCTCTCTCGCTCTCTTATACTCTTAATATAATAAAAAAAAACCATAATATAGGATATCTTTAAAATACGCCAATCGTTGCGCAAGGGCACAAAGTGTGACTGTAAACGCGATTGGTTGTGGGTTCGATTTACACTCGAGGAAAGGAAATATTTATTTAAATTCATATTTTCATTTCTTCGCTTTGGTATCTAGGCAAAGCGCGGCGTGAAGTTCCGCCACTCAACAATGCTTCCAGAATTTGGCGGAAAGTGGGGAATAGAGTGTCTTAACATTAGGTTGCCTATGCCTACCCCGCTGTGTGCGGGATACACCGTGAAGCTGATTTAATGTGATTCAATATTTTAAATATTTAATAGATTTTTATTTCTATTTTTATACTAGTACTACAAATAAGTACTATTGTAATGCAGTTCATTTTTGTATTTAAATAATTAAATTTTGAACATGAAAATGTTTATAGTATGTTTTACAACTGTAACATAGTTATGTTACAGTTGTAAAACATATGGTAACCTAATAATTAAGTCATGCATTTATTGATAATAAATTGTTAACATACATTTTTTAAATATTATTCGTGTTTTTTTGTAGTTTTGTATTCAACTATATAAATTTCTATATGTAACAAATTTTATTAGAGTAAACTTACTAAACGAAAAAGTTGCTTGCATAGGCAATATAAAAGAGAAATAACTACTCAAAAAAAAAAGAAATAAACAGTTTAATACTCACCAACATATGTTCGGAGCTCTGCACCGGCTGGAATCCCACAAAAGATATCTGCATAGACAGTATGGTACCAACGCAGTACAATGTACTGTATGCTACGTAGACTCTGGCAGAGAAGCGACCGAGCAGCATTAGAGCTAATACATGAAGTGGTATTAAGTTGATGAGGAACACGTAACCACCCCATGATGATACCTTAAATTAAAAGAGAATCAAGATTAAGAAATGTTAATTAAAGTTAAGGACAATTTCTTGTACACATTTTATATAGTTGACTATGAATTTCACCCATGCCCACTCTAGAATAGACATGTGCCAACCCCAGATATTTTACCAACAAAAAAAACCTTTACACCACCATAAATGTTTAAAACTGAAGTCCAGGTCCTGCCAAGATGGATGTCTATTTTAAAGGGCATGTTAAGGCAATTCCCTATAAAAAATTGTATGAAAGTGCAAAAACAAGTTTACAATTTTTTTATAAACTTGTGTGAAGCTTTCATCTTCTTAATCTATGATTGACAGATGGATTATTGTAATGGTGAACAAACAATAATCAAAAGTAAGATTTGTACAATCAACAAAAGAAATATGCAATATTATTTTGCATACTGCACGAAGCAAACAGAGAAATTTATTCAATGCACTAAAAGATGAGTTTTGGTCAATTGAGTTATTTATTTTTAGCGTCACACTGTATCCAGCACACAGCAGGGTAGGTAGAGGGAACCTAGTGTTAAGATACACCGTTGCCTACTTTCCGCCGAGTTCTGGAGGCATTACGTGTTGAGCGGCGGAACCGAACGCCGCGCTTTGCCTCGTCACCAGAGCGAAGAAATGAAAGTATGAACGTAAGAAAATATTTTATCTCCTCGAGTGGGGATCAAGACCACAACCAGTTGATTTTTCATTCTGCAATTGCGCCATGACTGGCCTCTTGGCTTATTTTGATTTTTTTAAAATGGATATTGATCATAACTTAATGTATGATTGATAAAGACATTGATTGATCTATTGCTCCAATATATAATATTTTTTATAATAAAATAAAAAGTCAAAAGTACACTCACCATATAGAAGTAAGCTAAAGCAGTTAATGTAGCCCATAAAATAGTTCCGGTGTTTACAGCTTTAATCCAAAAATAGTATGTGAGTAACATACAGAATATGGCAATACCCTCGTTATCGTAGCTGCCGGCCACTGAACGACTTATGTACCCTGGAACTATTGCTATCATGGCCGCCGCTACGAGACCTGCTCCTTCATCCTACAAAATGTTATTTAATTAATATAAATTTAATAAATGTACAGCATCAGAATGTGAGCACCAGTGTGGGTTTACTCCCTATTTGAAGGAATTATTATTATAAAATATTTTCATTTTCTCACTATGCTATGCAATACTCCGTATTAAGTTCCATCTCACGACGTGCAATATTTCTAAAAGTGGAAAGGAAGCGGGGAATAGGTTGTCTTAACACTAGTTAGTGATCGATGATGTGATGTTAGATTTCGGCTTCGGCCAACGCTACGACCCCTAGTTATAAAAATAAAATTATTTATAATAAATGTATGTAGGCCGGTCGTGGCGCAGCGGCACGAGGTGTGACTGTAAAATCGACTGGTTGTGGGTTCAATCCCCACTCGAGGAGATGAAATATTTACTTAAATTTATATTTCCATTTCTTCGCTCTGGTGTCGAGGTTAAGCGCGGTGTTGAGTTCTACCACTCAAAACGCAATACCTACAGAATTCGGCAGAAAGTGGGGATGGAGTGTCTTAACACTAGGTTCCCTCTGCCTACCCTGCTGTGTGCGGGATACAGCATGAAGCTGATTTATTTATTTTATTTTAAATGCTTGCTTGCAAAGGTTTTTATAGTTGAGTATCTACATCCTAAAATTAGTTTATTTGTTGTATTGTGAACTGAAACCAAAATTGTTATTTTTATAGCATATCATCTATAACTTCGAAGATGATAAGAGCATGGTTAATTCTTGTCTTTTTTGAAATATGATTTCAGATATTAATTTAAGAGACCTACCTACCTACTCAATATAAAATCAACATTTATGTTATTATATTTACCATTTTTAAATGTTATTTCTAACTAAGGATAGAAAAATATTTTTAAGAAGTGTAAAAATTATGGTATATTGAGAACTGAGACTAAACCCCAAGGTTCGGTTTCGGCTGAAGACCTTGTTTTAGTCAGACACTACTTAACACTATGATCCATCTGTCTACCATATTAGAATATGAAACATATTCTAATATAGTAGACAGATGGATCTATCTATACTTATATCTATACTTAAAAGCATATTTAATTTATAATTTTATGATTTTTTTTTAATTAATAGATCTCTATTAAAATTTGATTTGAATTGCCTTCAAACAAAATATATGAGGGTATTGATGGTAATCTATTTATGTAATTATATATTTGTTATCTTAAAATATAAATGGTGTATATATTGATATATTTTTTTATAAATTTGGAAATCTAGATATTTTTACAAAATTTTGTATGAGTTATTATAAAATGCAAGAATCTAAATGTTTTTAAATTAAATTGATAATTGATATTTTAAATATAACATATATATTTATTAAAATATATTACAGTGTTTAGATTGCAAAAAATAGTAATAAAAATAAAAGTTCATTTTTAATTACCTTCAATTCCTTAGTCAATAAATAAGTAACAATAGTAGTAAGCGAAGAGAAGAAAGGAGCAAGGAATACACAGACATTTCTTATGTCTATTGTAATATTCAAGAACTGCATGACATTGTACAATGTAGCTGATGTCACCATCAGGCCAGGGTAAATGGTACCTAGAGGAAAAGAAACAAAAAAGTGATGAAACCATTATATAACAATTTTAACTATAAATGCCAAGAGGTTGTTGTGGCACAATATGTGAGTGTAAGTATGATGGTGGGTAGGTTAGTAGTACTATATTATTATCAATTCTCTAGCACAAGAAAGTATGGCACTATGTTCCACTATTAAACACATAATATCTTAAATTCAGGTAGAAAGCCAAAGACAGTGTTTTGACACTAGATTCTCTTTGCCTACTTTGCTATATACAGAATAGTGTGGAGCTACTAAAAACTATCTAGACACTATCTACTAACTATAAATAAATAATATATTATGATTTATAACTTACCTCCAATAATACGTCCTAAAGGATACCATGCTCTATCATCAAACCAATTGTGAAATTTATAAAATCCTTCCTCCGTCAGAAATCTTGTTGTTCTGTAGTTGAAATACGGATCAAACTCGTGAATCACGCTCTCGAATCGTAAAACAGAAAATAGACGCGTCGCAAACGCTGAAAAGCAAATATAGAATATAGATTTTTCACAAATTTAGTATACGATAAGATATTAAATACTCTATCTTCATTGAAAGTTTTTATGTTAGCATGCTAGTCGCCATTCGTTATCGCAGTTGGACCACGTCAGTGCAAAACAAGAATAAAACATTATTTAAATAAAAGAGAGTTTTTATTTATTGATTTTTATATTATTGGATTTAAATAAAACTCATAATCTACACACATGTTATTATACTTACATAAAATTGCTGCCATTGATAAAACAGCTAACTTTATAAACGTGAGTTGTTTATCAGACGTAAGCTGAGACAGCCTCGCCTTACTCTGCACCTCCACAGTCATCTTGTTTGATTAATTTTGAAAGGTTTTCTTAAAGCATAAATAATAACACTAAGAAATAGAATAATTAATCTAAGAAAATTTTCGCCGGCAACCTAACATGAATTTGCCGACCAAGCAACTTGTGTTGCCGTTTTGACGTGACAATTAATTTTTGACATTTCATAAACGGCGTGGCATAAAGAGTTACCATTATAAGAAAAAACAAATGATGTTATTTATTAATTGCTAATGTGATATGATATGTGCGTGTGGGTATATTGATGGCTATTTACTACCATAATGAACAATATGCACAAGTAAATTATGCTACACAAGAATATAAGCCAATAAAAAACATATTAAATATTATACAATATATGTATATTCTGTTTGAATATATATTGTACACTATATACCGTAGGTAAAACAATTTTTACGTTTAAAACACGCAAATACACTAACTCAATATTGTATAAATCAGTCATGTATCATAACTTTTCTTATTGCTATATCTAATTATTTATTGGTAGGTCTTATTTTACACTTTATACTTTACTTTACACTTTACAACTTGCTTATTTTTAATACGGTACGGTAAGGTTGGCCTCATCAGTCATGGCGCAGCGTGTGACTGTAAAACCGACTGGTTGTGGGTTCGATCCTCACTCGAGGAAAAAAAATTACTTAAATTTTATATTTCCATTTCTTCCGCTCTGGTGTCGAGGCTAAGCGCGGCGTTGAGTTCTGCCACTCAACACGCAATGCCTCCAGAGCAAAATATTTGAATTATTTTAATATTTTTTTTATTTAAAGTTTTATGCAGCATTTTCCGTATTGGAATAAAAATTAGTTCATCATTAGCTATTCTTTTTGTTTTAAAAAATATATCGGATCAGTCAACTGTCATGTAGTATTGGCAAGTTGACATTGACAAAGGGAAGCTGAGCAAAGTTGCTAAAATAAGCTCGTTTAAGATTGCTTTTCTAGTCGTCTCATTACTACCTTCACTTCGTTGGCTTATTAGTAAAGACAGATTTTTCCAATTTATTATCACGTAATACGTGGGTACTTAAGTTAAGTAAAATTTAAATAGTTTTTATTGTTAAAAAAGGGTAATATTCATAAAAACAGGCCTTGAACGTTTAATAGTAGTTGGCACCTTTCGTACTCATGACTAATCGTTTCAAAACTTAAGTTAAAGCCTGATAAGTTGGAATAATTATTAATCATTACATACAGTTCAGTGATACAGTGATTTGAACGTTCAGTGAGTTTTATGTGATGTCTGACGGAGATCCTTCTCTCGAGGAAGATATCCCAAAACCTTTGTTGGAGAGGCCTGAAGAAAATGTCTTTACACCTAAGATAGCGACTCCTATATTTGCTGGAACCGTAAAACTTCATCATAAACTGTCAGACGCGGCGGAAACCGAGTCATTTTTGTCGGATGCCCAACGCAATGAACTTGCGCTCGAACAGCTATTCCAGGATGGAGATGGAACATTTTTCGAAGTAAGATAGAAGTTTTATATATATGTACTTTTTTAGTTATTGAAAAATTTAATGTTTTATTTTCTTTATAGACTGTTACAATTACTTAAATATATTTATATTTCTGTCTTTAAATATACTATACTATTTACTTTGAATCCTACTGAGGTCTGATTTCTGGGTAATATTTTATTTTCCTTACTAATATTATTTAATTTAATGAGCTAATAAATTAATACAAAAAAGTTAAACATATGCAATAACAAAAACTTTATGGTGTACTTGTGCATAGTACTAGTTAATAAAAAAATAGTATATTAAGTAAATTAAAAACATCTAGTATACAACCTCAACAATATTGATAATCTTAATGCTTACTTATGGATTTGACATAATTAGCTATATGACTCATAAAGTTAAACAATCTTATACTTAAAATTATCTTTGTGTATTAATTACTTATCTGAAACAAATATTAAAAAAGAGGCAGTACCTATTGTCTCTTATATTTTAATAATAAGGTTACAACAAACAAACAGGAAACCATCAGATTTTATAAAAAAAGAAAATTAAGTTATATACTTCATATTCTTTTTTTTTAATTTTCTTTTTTTTACAGTGCTAGGTTATAGAAAATGTTCAGATTAATTGCATATTACATTAAATACATAAAATAATAATAAAAACTATATTCAATTTACTATTGCAATAACTATTAAAATATTAAGAGAAAAATATTTATTTTTAATAAGATTCAAAGTGCAATTTATTATAGTCATTAACAGATTACAGTTTCCAAGATTACAGGTTTTTTTGCTTTATGGCTGTAAAATATATAAAAATAATTCACTTATGTATTAAATTAAACACAAACACTTTTGTTATGTACCAGTATAATAATGCAATATATAGGCTCTTGGGACCGCAAATGTGATGGTGGTGGATTTGAATCCCAATTTGGGGAAATTAATTATTTTCATTTCCCTGCTTTGGTAGTAATAGTTCACTATGTTCTCTCAGCACATCCAGTTATAGTACATAAATAGTGAATTAAAAAATGCTTACAATTTTTATGTTTAAATTAGTTAAATATTTAAACTATGATATGTTTTTTTCTAAAATAGTGTCCGATAATGTGTGGTTAATTAAAGTAATTGGTTTCATTGTATTTTTAAAACTGCAAATCTCGAAGGACTTCAGTTAATTGTGATTAGCAGCATTTAACAAAATTAGTACACAATATACGGTTATTCATGTCATATAGCAAAAAATATATTCAGTTGTAAAGTCAGTTTCATTTATAGAGGTTGTGTTATCTTGTTTAAATATTATCATAAAAAAGTTTAAAGTTTGTAGAAGTTTATGTTAAGTTATTTATTGTAGAAGGAGAACAATCATATGAGCCCTAAAATATGATTATTAAAGTTTTGTTTTAACAAAAGAAAAAATAATTGTGTGTAATACAATACACTTAAATATATCTATTTATTTATAGTAGGACTTACATGCATAATCATCACTTCCAACACTACAACATACAATTTCAAATGACTAAGTAATATCAACATTGCAACTATTACAGTCTATAATGACAAAAAAAAAACATTTAATTAAGTAAAGTTGCCATTTCAAACTCATCTCTCAACACAACCAAGATAAATTTCCAAATAAGATTTCTTATCAATTTTATTATATAATGTAACACAAAAAAGATATGCTTGTAAAGTGTGGCAGTTAGCAATGGATGCTAATCAAACATTCAAATGATTCAGAGTTCCACCAAGACAGTGTAAACGCAAGGTCGGTAGTTTCTTACGATTTTTCCAGCAATACAGTCGATTTTAATGTTAATAAAATGATAGCGCGATGTTTTATAGAAGTTATATCTTACGTTGTGTACGACGCCGGTGGAAATAGAGTCTTTAGAAAACGCATGAGGTGCGGAAATGTTAAAGTACGAATGTTTATTTAGTTTTAACTTCCCTATTGTATTATGCTGTATGAAGTAAATATAACTCGTGTGAACTCTTTATATGTGTATGTTTGTTGTTTTTGTAATATCTCTTGAACGTTACGTTTATTTATATTTATAAATGTTTTTAAATCGCTGCTAGTCTTTGAAATACTTTGCGTTTTTTTGCGATAGTATTTAGTATTTAGAATGGTGACAAGGTCGTTGAGCCTAATCTCTATCCACAGTATATGTACATACGAATATCGACATTAAACAAGTAAATTTTTTTGGCTTGTTTTGGTTGATCTGATTGTTTTTGGATCAGAAGGAGAAAGCGGTGGAAGAGAGGATCGCCGACTTGCAAGCAATGTCGGTGTTGAGTACGTACCAGGACAATCTATCACAGGATATGAACACCGATAGGTGAGTTTAGATGCCAATGACATCGTGTATCCGTAACTGTAGTTGTTTTTATTTTGAAAGAGAAAGGAGGTTTTAAAACTTTTTTTATTTAGCTTCTCATATGTTATTTTTGTGTTATTAAAGTTAAATACATAAATACATTTATTAATTGAATAATAAGAGTTGGATGCAATTGCAGTGCAGTGGCAGTCTTTTAAATGGATATTATGGTTGTGGGTTCGATCCCACACAATGGATTGATCGTGAATGTCAATCAGAATGACATATATTATTCCTCCGTCTGATTGAAAAAAAGTGCAGTGTTAAACTCCGCCGCTAATAAAACAGCGTATATAAAACGAGCGAAAACATGTTTACTGTATAATTGTGTTTTTCTTTCGATTTTTACTGCCTTTTCTGTAAAATATCTGAGATGCATAAAGATATTTTATGTTTTTTTGTCTGTAACTAAAACCCAGACGGCCACTACTCATTGTTCTGACGCTTTACGTATGCGGGTGTGTGATGTCATTGGTCTTTTTGTCGTGTGTCGCATGTGTTTGTTAACTGTTCGTTTAACTTTTCAACTCTCATTGATGCGAAACTATCGATATTTTTAATTATAACTAATGAGGTGATAGGGACGTTTAAATAAATGATATAAAAACTATTTTTCATATACTCTTGGTATTATGTTGTTTTGAAACGTTATTTTTTTTGTATTTTTTTTAGAATAAAAATGGATTTAACAGGCTTATGTTCTGAGCTGACGATATACTAATGTAATATGAA
The DNA here is from genome assembly GCA_013421005.1 of Heliconius erato x Heliconius himera. Taxonomy (NCBI): domain Eukaryota; kingdom Metazoa; phylum Arthropoda; class Insecta; order Lepidoptera; family Nymphalidae; genus Heliconius; species Heliconius erato x Heliconius himera. Next base: position 27,382 of record JAATLQ010036622.1, on the reverse strand, counting down.
AAATTAGAAGAAAGAATTTCACATTCGCTTCGTAATTTCGTAAAACGCTTACTGTATTGTAAAACTATTTAAAAATAAAATCAAGACATTGGTTTAAATTTTAAAATAATTTGTTTTAAGTATATTTACGTTTTAAATAATATATTTTCGTAACCGTCCTGTAACTAGAGCTTTCAAAATAATTGAGTTCTTTGACTATTTTGAAATATCTATTACAGTTATAAAAGTCAGCTCTTTTATATAATAAATAAGTGAGCCTTGTGAATGTTTTTTATAACCTTAAATGAACCATATCAAAATATTTTGGTCATACATTAATGCAATTCATTTTGTCTAAATAGATGAAATGTCAGTTGAAATATGAATAACAGTCGTTTTTTTTTAACATTTTTAAAGTGTTATTCCAAACTTAGGAAAGAAAAATACTTATTTAGAAGACATAAAGATTTGAACGTAATCGATCCAGGACCAGGTCGGTTTCCAGGAGGCGCGGGCTGGAATCCCGCTACGTTCAATTTTTATACGTCTTCTAAATAAGTATTAACAGTAGTTTTAATTATTTAACTACATAGTAATATAATTTATTTTTTATGGAAAACGTCACACATTTTCACGTTCACGGTCACAGTCTAACCAAAAAAAAAAGCGGATAAGAGATTTTTTTATAATATTATTCGATGCACTGTCATATTTATTGTTGGTTATAAAACTATTTGTGATTCATACATTAAATTGTTTGTGGTGATGTGAATAATGCAATGTTTAGACAGTAAACTGGGAACTAACAGTCATAAGGAAAATCTATTATAAGATCTAATTATACCTGCTGTTACGTATTTAATTATTAAGATTTTTAATTTTATACAATAGGTACAGTTAAAGTTAAAAAAAATCAAATCAACTTCACGCTGTATCCTGTTCTTAGGGTAGGCCTCTGCCTAGTGTAGGTATAAGCCTACCCTATGTGCTATATATATACCCTTGTTAATATATCTACTCTGTTTCCACTTTCCGCCGATTTTGTCAAGGGAGGATTTGCGGATTTTAGGGATTTTGCGTGTTGAGTCGCGGAACCCAACGCCAGACTTGTGCCTTGATGCCAGAGCGAATAATGAATGAAAAATATGGAAATATTGACAAATAATAATTCATTTCCTCGAATGGGGATTGAACCCACAACCGTCGCGTTACAGTCAAACCCCTCTGTCTCTGCGCCATGACGGCCTCACATATTAAATTTTAATTATACTTGCTATTACGTTTTTAATTCTTGTTAAGGTAGTTAACGGCATGGTTAATGTTTGTTTGAAGGATTTTTTTTTTCATAGTGACTTAGGTTTACTAATGTAAAAAAAAATATTAAAATGTAATTCTAAACTTAGAAAAGATACATCTAAAAATATCATGCATAATATTTTTAGATGTATCTTTTCAGACATTTGCATGACAAATCTTTCTAGTTATAGAAATTTGAAGAGAAGCCTTAAATATATTCTATGTTTTCTAAATTAGGATATAATTAATAATGTACAGGTTGAGGTACAGAGAAGAGTTAACAATGAAAAAAAATATTGCAATACGATTAATTAAAAAACACATTATACGTTACCTATTGATTTATTCACATAAAGCCTTTTTTCTTAAAAACATATATGTGAAAAAATCTTTTTTTAAAAGATTTTTTTATAGAATTCAACTGAAATAACTCAAAGTACTTTTTTTTAATGAGATTTGTTAAGTATTTTTGAGGACACGTTTCATTTATACATAAAAAAAAATATCTATCTGATTTTTGGCCCACCCTAATTAATGTACATACAATAAATAGTTTCTTAATTTTTAAACATTTTTTAAGTGTTATTCCAGACTTAGGAAAGAAAAATACTTATTTAGAAAACGTATAAAAATTGAACGTAGCCGGAGTCTCAATAAGTAGTTTCTTCATATCAGTGCATTACCCTTATGTACATTATTAGACGATAATCGATGGCGTCATCAATTTGTGATTCTATCCGTTTGCTAAGTGATGCTCATTCTCTCTTTTTCTCTGAAAATTAAGTTAATAAATAAATATGTTAAAAATATATGAATAGAGGCCGGTCGTGGCGCAATGGCACAAGCGTGTGACTATAAACGCGATAGGTTGTAGGTTGGATTCCCACTAAGGGAAATGAAATATGTTATATTTTCATTTCTTCCATTGAGTTCCGTCACGCAACACGTAATACCTTCAGAACTCGAAAACGGAGTTGTCTGTACACTAGGTTCTCTCTGCTCATCCTGCTGTGCGAAGGATACAGCGTGAAGCGAAAAAGAAAACCAATAATATGTAGATACTCGACGAGCACCATTATAGCGTAAGCGTATAGGATTGATTGTAAATATTAAGGTGCGGCGTTGGGTTACGCCATAGCACATAAAACATGCTATGTGTCTGGGGAAAAAATAGCTATCGTAAAATATGTTTTCTGCATTTTTTACAATTGTCTGACAAAAATTGCGTGAATAATAATATAGTCTTAATATTAATGTAATATGTTAGAATACGATCAATTTTATTTATTTAACAGGCCAGTGTATCTTAAATAAATAATTTTATTTATTAATGTATATTGTTATAAATATGATATGTCAAATCATTTAAAGGACAAGTTTATTTAACGATATCTAAGAAGTTACATTAAAAATGTTTTTAATAATTACAATGTATTTGTTCTTTCAAATTTATCTAAGCGTCTATTTGAAATATTTACTTAAATTATATTTCCATTTCTTCGTTCTGGTATCGAGGCAAAGCGCGGCGTTGAGTTCTGTCACTCAACACGCAATGCTTCTAGAATTCGGCAAAAAGTGAGGAACGCAGTGTCTTAACACTAGGTTCCCTGTGCCTACCCTGCTGTGTGCGGGACAGCGTGAAGCTGATTTTATTTTATTTGATAATTAATTAGTATTATTTAACATCAATATTTAATAATTTTTTGAAGTGGGGAACGGAATGTCTTAACACTAGGTTCCCTCTGTCTAGTCTGCTGTGGGCGGAATACATACATTTATTTGATTTATTTATTTTATATTAAAAAGGGTTTTAAAATAATTGCAATGTATTTGTTCTTTCAAACTCATCTAAGCATCTATTTACAGATGTGAATCAAATAAAATCAATACGTAGTAATTGGTACAAGGACAGGATACTAACTAGGCGAATAGATTATTTATCTATCATAGGATATTGAGTATAATTTTTTTTTTTTTTTTCAATCTAAAAAAAAAATTACGTAATCTTTATATCTTTATAGTGACTAACCTTACAGGAATAATGGCAAAAAAAATAAATTAATAAAACATTGCCTTTAAACATGTTTCATATATACTTAACCAAATTTTTAAACTAAATGTCAATTTTTTATGTGATTAGATATGATCTATAGTAGATTATTTATTATAATATGAGTCGTAGAATTTAAATACATCATTTAAGTATATTCATTTATCATTTGTTTTAATATCACAATAAATAGTACTTTAAAAGTATTTTCATTTTCTTTCATCTTTCTACATCATAGAAGTTTCTATTAACTTATTTACTTTTAGAGAGTTTATAATATTACTAATTAAATAAATGTATAGACAATGCTCGTTCGATGAAATGCTTATATTGAACTTATTTTCATTTCTCCGCTCTAATAAAACAAAGCGTGGCGTTGATTTGCGTCACTCAACAAACTATGTCTCGGACGTGGGCGGAGAGTGGAGAAAATACTGTCTTAACACTATTATATAAAGTAACCATCGTATAGAAGCGTAGCAACTAACTTTACAGGGACAATGGCAGCGATGCATCCACTCGTCCCGCGGAAGAGTGTGGATGTGGGGAGCCAGTCCAAGATGTCAACGTTAACAATATCAAACCCACGGCCAACCACTGCTCGTGAGTAGGACCCACATAGGTTTATGAATATGTAAAAACGTAGCCATTTCATGATATTTCCGTATGAAATATTTGGGATTTGTTCATAATTACCAATTCATTTCGTAAGAATATTTTTTTATACTCGTGGAGTTGTTAAGTTAAAATTAAGTGTTAAGTTAAATGTCACTGTTAAAGCCAATCCGCCATTTTGCTTTTCCAAAAACGGTTTTACATAAGTAATAGGTTTATTATCTGTGCATCAATGTGAGCTAGCTAGCTTAGAAACTTATTTTATTTTGGGCCTTTATCTCTATAAAAAAATAAAATCTTTATAAAAAAAGTGATATAAAATATAATATTTTAATAATAACACTATTATTATATTCAGCGATTATTTTAATCAATTAATATTTTATTTTTAAATAAATAAATCCTATTTTGTAAAATATATTCTAATTTACGTCTAACACATTAACAGCAATAGTTTATATAGAAAATTGCACTCGTGATTGTTCTTGGGCTATGAAGCGTGTTTTACATTTTCACAGATCGTGTTTATAAAAACATAATGCACAATGCACATTGAAGTCAGCTTGTACGCACTTAAAAGAGCACCATTTTATTATTTTATGTTATAATTTCTTTTGTAATATTTATAATTTGTTATCATTAGTTTTTTAATATAAAATTATGTTTTTTTTTATTAGAAAACCGTACGGATTTTTTATAACGCAAGCTTAAGTTAGATTTATCTATAAGTTTATTAGAAAATGTCAAAGCATTTGGCGGGAAATAAGAACTTTGGGGTTGTAATTATTAGAAACTTGATAAAAATGTTTGTGGAACAAGAATATATTTGTTCGTTTTTCATTATTAAGCGTGCGATACATGCCTTAATTATTTAATTACTGTAATACAGCCAAAAAATATATAAAATTATTGCCAAGAATATTTAAATATTATTGGCTTGCCATTTTTAATAACTATGAGTAGCTTAGTTATAGAGACTGCGGCCCACCCGGGGGAATCATACTAGGTAAATGGACAAAATAATTAAACAAATTTTAACGTTGACAATAATTAATTAGAGGTCAGTCATGGCGCAGGGGCACAAAGTGTGACTGTAAAACCGACTGGTTGTGGGATCGATCTACAATTTATATTTCCGTTCCTTCGCACTGATGTCGATGCAAAGCGCAGCGTTGAGTTCTGTCACTCAACACGCAATGCCACCAGAATTCGGCAGAAAGTGGGGAATGGAGTGTCTTAACACTAGGTTCCCTGTGCCTACCCTGCAGTGTGCGGGATATAGCGTGAAGCTGATTTTATTTTATTTGATATTATTTAGTATTATTTATCTTTAAGGTTAAATACAATTATAAATAGTTTGCAAACAAATGATATAATTTTACAGTATGGAAATAGAAATTAATGCTGTTACTACAATGATATTAGTAATTTTTTTTTTTTAAATCGCGGTACAATAAGTGTAATATCCGCTTATGTCATCTCGTTTAAGATTAGATAAGTGGTGATTAAACAGACGCAAATAAAGCATATAACTTTATTCTTTCATTACTATATAAATTTAAACAAATTTGCATAGTACAATAAGGTTGTATACATATATGTTTATTAAAAATATGCCTTTCTTAATATAAATATTTATTTTCTTTTGTTTTACATATTGTTTCGTAATTTCTATTGTTAGTACTATAAATACTAACATAGGGTTATTGACATGTCCGCTTTGTTGGTCCCTTAGGCGAGGTGTGGTGGTAATTGTAATATGAAAATATGGGGTTGAATGTGGTTCGTTGATTAATTGGGTCTACGCATGTCTAAATTTCTTGAAACTTTTTTCTTTTCGGATTTTTTTTATTGTTTGTATGAAATTATATAATAGGTTTTAATTTGTAAATTATTAACAAGCAATTGTTGAAAGTTATAGTTATATTACAATATATGGAATGGGATATTTCTAAGTTCCATCCCCACTCGGTGGATATCCGTATTAAAAATATATTTTTATTGTCTCGGTCGGGTTAGACAAAGTGCAGCGTTAAGCTCCGACATCCTAATGTTTCTAAAATAGATGTGTAATTGAAAACGGAAGGATTTGTTAATATTACTTATATCAAAAATATGAACATTTGACAAAGTTTTCTTATATTCAGGATCGTAATGGGCGGTATACTAAATAACCCATCGTTGACCTTCAACGACGGTGTGAGGTCAGTCGACTTTGTGCTAGTATGGGAATCGGGGAAGGACAATGCGATCACACCAGAGGCGTACGCGCACAGAGAGATATTCGAGCAGAATTTGGAAAACGAGGGCTTGCAACTTGAGAAGGAAGCTCCTGAGAATTTACATGGATTGCATTTTATAAAGGTTAGTTATTTACAGTTTTTTAAATTGTAATAAATTATTTTATTATTGGGGCCATCACGCGGGTTAGGAGTTCGGTAAGGCCTTTTAGATGAATGATTTTTACCTCATTGCTCTGAAAGTACAGTGCGGTTGAGTTCCGCCACTTTTATACTATAGTAAGAATTATTTAAAAATATATGCAAAAATACATATGGAGTTGAATTGTAAATTTTATTCTATCCTAAATTATTTTTCCATATTACACAGACAGTACAGCGATGAATCAATACGTAACTGTCGTTCATTTTACAGTTATATGCACGTTTTTATAAATTTTTGCTTTTATGAGGCCAATCGTGGCGCAGGGGCACAAAGTGTGACTGTAAAAGCGACTGGTTGCGGGTTCGATCCCTACTCGAGGAAATGAAATATTTATTTAAATTTATATTTCCCTTACTTCGCTCTGGTTTCACTCAACTGGTTTCACTCAACACGCAATGCTTCCAGAATTCGACGGAAAATGGGGAACGGAGTGTCTACACACTAGGTTCCCTCTGCCTATCCTGCTGTGTGCTGTGTGCGGGATATAGTGTGAAGCTGATTTATTTATTTTGATTTTGCTCGAGTAGTGGCTTGACTTCGCAATCGATTTGAGCAATGGCAGCTACTTTTCTCATATTAATTGCTCTACAATGGTAATATATATATAAAAAAAATAAATTACATTTTCAGATCCACGCGCCATTAGCAGTTTTGAAAGATTACAGCGAGGTATTAAAACTTAGGATGCCAATGAAGGTAAGTTTGTATTTTTATTATTATTAAATTTATTAAAAAAAATGTGTTAATTTTTGGGTATCAGTTTAAATTAGATTTTCGACATGATTGTGTCTGTCTTTAAGTGGCTGTAGAATGTTTGTTAATATACCTAAGAGGCTGATTTAGAAAAGCTTTTATTTACAAATTTAGCTTTTATTTTTACTTTATCTGTTTATTATAATTATTTACTTTTTAATTTATATTTATATTTTTTTAGTTATATATTTGTGTATTTATCACCCTTTTATTGTATTGTTTGTGTTTGATCGCACATTGTTATAATTATTTAGTTTAAATAAAGTATTTATACAATAAATAAAAATAAAATAATAATTTTAAAGTTTATATGCAAAATAAAATTGACTTAAAAGTTATCTGTCAAATATTATAAAATTAAAAAAACCGATTGGCAATTTAAACTTGGGTGTATAAAAACAGCTTATTACACTATAAGCCCTCGTCAAAAAAAGCAAAAAGAAATATCAAAATGAAATCGAGAGACAGTGGGGCAATAGGTAACACAATTGTAGTGGGTTCAATTCCCATTAGAGGCATTGATTTTGAATTGTCTTATTTCTGAGCCCTGGCATGACAAGCGTCACGTTGGATTCCGCAAAGCAATATTTCATAAATACACTCAAAGTGGAGAACAGAGTGTCCTATCATTAAGTTCCGTCTGTCTACCCTGCTATGTGCGGGATACAGCGTGAAGCCAAAATAAAAATATACTCGTATATTCGTAGGAATGCAGTAAAATAAGAAAAGGTGGGAAAACGAACGCTATACTGAACGCTGCGATGTATATGTCTAAGGTATGCGGCTGTCGTGACTGCGGACGTACTGCTTCGCTAATAATATAGCTTTGGTTTTTAAGGGACTTTCCTTTGTGGACATACAGACGTAAAATGTTTTCTTTTTATGTATATTTATACGTATGTAAGGAGTTTTTTTTTTATTTTCGCGTCCTTAATGAATATTTCTCTTCTTGAATATTTTGGATTGAACAAAGAAGGCTCGTTTTAGAAATATTTAAAATAAAATACAATTTTAGGTGCATCTGCCCCTATTTTCCACTCCCGTTTTAGTTAGTAAGCGTTACTTAGCGCCAAATAACGCCGGTATTTATGAATAGCTCTCAACTCTGAGATCGATATGGAAATGCTGTTTTCATAGATTTTATAGATATATATAAAAATTATAAATGATGAATGAAAACGGCATCTCAAGATCGATCTCAAAGTTGAGACCTGTTTATAAATACGGGCTAAATGCATAAGAATCATTTACGTTGGCTATTCCTTTATCAATTATTCAGTATTATATCAAATTAAATGTTTTTCGGTTTCGTTACTAGACTTGATGATTGATTGATGTCTTATTATTATGAAAAAAAAATGATAAAAATTATTGCAAATGATAAAGTATATCGTTAACTGTAAGCAAAGTATTAGGTACTTTAATTTTATTGAATTCTGTCGACTTTTTATATATAATTATTTATTTAAAAAAAATTATGGCCTTGTGTTATTTGTTGTAACTTTTTAATAATATAAATGTGAAAGTTTGAGAAGATGGATGTTTGTTTTACTTTTAAGTAAAAACTACCGAACGGATTTAAATAAAACTTTACAGTAATATATTATATATCAAAATACATCTGAGTTTTGTATAATTTGGCTATAATGAGCTTAGCAGATGAAACTGCGTACAAGTCGCCAGTAGGTATATAAAATAAAAAAAATATACTCTGTATGTCTTCAAATGCGGTAAAATTTTGCTGTAAGAATCGCTATATTAACATGGGATTTTTTATATAACAATAATATTATGTGATTGGTGATGGTACTCACTAAATATCTTATCATATAAATAATATTTATAACATAAAAATAACAATTAAAAAAAACATCTTTTTGTTATTTTTTGGTTAATTCGTCTCGTTCTTACAATTTTTTTATAGATATTGTGATGCAGTAGTGGTGTTTAGTGCATGTTTATCCAAATTTTTCTCAAATAATTTCCGTTTTAATAAGTTTTTTTTCAATGTTTTTTAAAAATATATAGATTTAGAAGTAAAAAAAACTAGTAAAATAGACATTAACTTATTTAACTAACTTGTTATAGCTGAGTAAAGTGTTTGTAAGTAGCCTTACTCGATTTCCATTCCATTCCAATTAACCTAGATGTAATTTTGCTTGAGCAGCCAGTAATAATTACTAAAAAAAGTAGAAAAAGACCTAGTCTGTATTACATGCATGATTGGTATATATATTAATAATATTTTAGTTAATTTCATTTAAACAAGGTACCCTGATCCTTAGAGAATCTCAAGTATAATTTTAACATTAGTATTTTTTTTAAAAGTACGAAACGTAGTGTTCGAAGCTGCCATATCACTAGAGGTATATGTAAAAAAACTAAATAAAAGCAAATTAAAAAGTTTATTTGACACTTCTTATGATTTAATTATTTATATTGATTTTGTATTTATTATATTTCCAAATATTTCTTGCGTGCAAGTGTTTTGTTAATAACATTTTATAATGTGTGCTTTTATGTGTATAATGTTGCTAATGTGTCAGGCTACTAAATACTTTTGGAGTAGATGTATGTGTAGATGTTCGTATTTGTGCCATGTTTTTTAGAAAAAAAAAATCATTCACACAAATATAGCATGATTAAAAACTGGACAAGCCAGGGTTCCAAAAATTGGAGGTCTCGAGCTTTTTCTGAAATTGAGGCTTAGCTTAGCCAGAGCCCTTTCATCTGATACCTCACTTGAACTAGCGGCTTTAATACCAAATTTTAGTTTTACTACAATTGTATAGTTTCAATGTAGATGCTAGCTGCTAAATTTCATAACTAGGTTAACCGGAAGTACCCAATTAATTCTGATTTCCTTTATAGTGTCTAAATATGCGTTTTTTGCTTTAGAAACGGCCATATCTTTATTTAAGTAAATGTAGAAATACGTTTATTTTAGGTAATCATGGGGCCATGGGGGTATATAATTTGAATTTCTCGATATCTCCAAGCGGTTCTGAGATAAAGGCTCTTGACACACAGACAGACAGACGGATATAGACATTAATTTTACATAAGATCATGGGATCATTAGTCACACATTAATACATACGAATTTACTAATGAAATAATTTATCAATTTTCTATAATTATCGATTCAATTTATAATATTATATTATAATTATGCTTCCAGTTTACAGCTTTAAAGGATGTACACGAAAAAACAAATAGTTTTTTGGACAAAATGGAGGAATGTTGGAATCAAGTTATGTCTAAAATAAGAGTTGACCCCGCCATGTTCCCTGAGAGGAAACATAGATTGACAGCGATATATTCTAAGGATAAAGAATATTTGTAAGTATGACTGCAATGGAGACTAGGTGAAATGATTTATTTATTCATTATTCAAAATATGTAAAAAAAAATTTAAAAATCGTAATCTTTTTGTAACCTAGTCTTCATTTTTTTTATCTCTGATATATTGATAACGGGATTCCCTGAAGTGACATAACTAAATTGTAGGAAGATGTTGGTCGAAGATTATTAATACTTTTTTTTTGGTGATTTTGGTACTAATTATTTTTCTTTCCTAAATGTGGAATAACAATTTAAAAATGTAAGAAATATAAGTTTCAATATCATCAGCTTCTTTTTAAATAAAACACAAGTAGGTTGCGTCACGTCTTCAGTGTTTTTTTGCGCCATTATTATTTTTATTTATGGATAACACGAGAATTCACAAGGAATTATTCATATATTTTTTTTATTAACTTTATTATTGTAATTTGATAGTAACATAATTTTTTGAAGTTTCTTCGAATTAAAACCTGCTAAAAACTATTTAATATGAAAATTATATATAAATCTTTTTTTTCCACTTTATCAAGATAACTCAATATTTTATTCCATTTCCACAGATTCGATACATCAGCGGAATGTTTTTGGACGCCATCGATACGTTCGCGTATAGTTCAGTTTATTTTGGACAGAAAAAAGTTCTCCAGAGCGGCAAGTGACGACTTTGCGTTTGGAATAGCACGCCTAATAGCTAACAATACCTATAGTGCGGCTTATCCTTTACATGATGTGAGTATATAGAATTTAACTAACTTGCTTAGTGGTGGTTCCAAGTGAAGGTTGTGGGTTCGATTTTTTGTTCGGGTTGTGGGCTAAATTTCACGCTTTCATAAGATTTGATTTCGGGCTGATGTTAGTGTCTTCGTTAATATTAGTCTTTCCTTCAATAACTTGAGAATAGAGTGTGAATTTGAACTTTTTTATTAAACTTGTTTGTGGGTTTGTTTTTTTATGGTTTCATTCTTGACTGACTATTTTAATATATGTATAATAATTTACAGGGTGATCTCAAAACTCCAGGTTCAATGCGACACTTGCTCTATACTGAATGGGCGAGCGTCTCTAAATGTCTCAAATATCAGCCTTTAGATTATGTTAAAGACTATTTTGGCGTTAAAATTGGTGAGTTTTATTAGTATTTATAAATAAAATTTATGATCTCAATTAAAAAACATGACTTGCATAAATAGTTGCCAGTTTTTATAATTTAAAAAATAATACTTTGGTATAGTTTAACAATTGAGAAATATGTACTACAAATTGTTTTTAAAAATTTTCTCCAGTGACTCGTAAATAGACGAGTTGTATTAACACTTCGATAATCGAGGTCATTATTATCATAATTGAATATTGACTTAAATTTATATTACCATTTTTTCGCTCTGGTGTCGAGGTTAAGCGCGGCGTTGAGTTCTGCCACTCAACACGCAATGCCTCCAGAATTCGGCAGAAAGTGGGGAACGGAGTGTCTTAACACTAAGTTCCCTCTGCCTACCCTGCTGTGTGCAGGATACAGCGTGAAGCTGATTTGATTTTTTTTTTATTTATTATTATCATAATATTATTTTTATTATTATTAGAGGCTACCGTACTGCAATAGGACGGCTACTTACTGTAAATATGTTGCTTGCAGGTTAAACGCCACTCTAAGGTTCTAGAGTTCTTCTGCATTTATCTTAGTTGTATTAATAAATATAGTTTTCTTCCAGGTTTATATTTCGCATGGCTTGGTTTTTACACTCATATGTTGATTCCGGCGTCTCTAGTTGGTCTCATTTGTGTTATATACTCAGCGGCCACTGTGTTCCAAAACAAACCTAGGTAAGGATTCTTTTTAAATAAAAAAAAAGTTCAGCTTTACGCGGTATCCCGCACACAGCTGGGTATGCAGAGAGAACCTAGTGTTAAGACACTCTATTCTCTACTTTCCGCCTAAATCTGGAGGCATTGCGTGTTGAGTAGCGAAACTCAACGCCGCGCTTTGCCTCGACACCAGAGCGATGAAATGGAAATATAAATTTAAGTAAATATTTCATCTCCTCTAGTGGGGATCGAACCCACAACCAGTCGGTTTTACAGTCACACTTTGTGCCACTGCGCCACGACCGACCTCTAAAATAAATTTAAATTTAATATAATTTTTCTTTTGCAGTGAAGATATATGCAATTACAACTCATCAATAAAAATGTGTCCCCAATGTGATTATTATTGCGATTTCTGGGATTTGAGAGCGACATGTCTGCAGTCGCGGATAACTTACCTCTTTGACAACCCAACTACTGTGTTTTTTGCTATATTTATGAGTTTTTGGGGTATGTATAACTTTTTTTTTTTTTAGCTTCACGCTGTATCCCGCACACAGCAGGGTAGGCAGAGGGAACCTAGTGTTAAGACACTCCGTTCCCCACTTTCTGCCGAATTCTGGAGGCATTGCGTGTTGAGTGGCAGAACTCAACGTCGCGCTTAACTTCGACACCAGAGCGAAGAAATGGAAATATAAATTTAAGTAAATATTTCATATCCTAGAGTGGGGATCGAACCCACAACCGGTCGGTTTTGCAGTCACACCTCGTGCCGCTGCGCCACGACCGGCCTCTATAATCATAATATTTATTAATATAGTATATCGTATCTACTAGTGATTCACCGGCGGCTTCGCCGGCTTAGACTTCTTCATATACAGGGTGTAAAGTGATAAACTTTCAGTAAGGGCATATTTTTAACTACTCTGTAAAAGCCTCAAAAGATTTACATTTTGCCAAAAATAAAAAAAATATAAAAAAATAAAATTATAATAAAATTATCGTTGTAAAATAAAACGCCATTTGTGAAAAATTATGTTGACAGCCACTAACCGGTCGAAGCGGCAACGTCGCTCACTAATACTTTATAGTAGAAGTAAAAAGCGTATGCTCCGTTCTCTCTGACTACCCCGTTAGGGATAAAGCGTGAAGCTAGATTAGATTAGATTAGATTTTTATAGAGAGACTAAATTTTCTCAGACTATCCTTCGAAATACAAGATAATTGTAGCAAAAGATTTCTCTTTGTTAATATTTGTATTGTCAGTGTCAATTATTAAAAAATATTGTCGTTACCGTAACGTTAGATGTTAACGTATGTAGGACGGTGAGGCCGGCCGTAGTGCAGGGGCACAAAGTGTGACTGTAAACGCGACTGGTTGTGGGTTCGATTCCCACGCGAGGAGGTGAAATATTTATTTAAATTTATATTTCCATTTCTTCGCGCTGGTGTCGAGGCAAAGCACGGCGTTGAAGTGGGAAATGGAGTCTCTAACATTAGGTTCCCTCTGCCTACCCTGCTGTGTGCGGGATACAGCGTGAAGCTGATTTTAAACGTATTTAGTTTAAGTATTTTAATTTTTCTCTTTTAAGTTTAAATATAAAAAATTATAAGTCTACATATATTCGCACATAAATACATTCTAGTGAAGTAGGAGTAATAATATAAAACAGTTAATAATAACAAAATAATTCTTATATTTTTTTACAGCTGCCTGTTTTCTGGAACTATGGAAGAGATATTCAGCGGAGATGACGCACCGGTGGGACTTAACTGGTTTTGACGTGTATGAAGAACATCCGAGGCCGCAGTATTTGGCGAGGCTAGCTCACGTTAAGAGGACTCAGGTTAGAAGTCTAGAACGTTTCTATATTCATCTACCATCAGAAACGGAAAGCATGTATATTTATTGTATGTATCATGTATATTTGGTGTTAAAATTTGATTGTAGCGGGAGTCGAACCTGTTACAACTGTTACGTCCAACACCCAAAACCGTCCAAGCGCTCGAGTAAATTAAAACGTGCCAGTAAAATAATTCTATATAAAAAAATTTGACAGAGCTTGATGATATAGCTATATTGGGGATGAGACTAGTTACGTACAATTTTTATATATATGTCTTACCATCTTTCACGAATTACATAATATAAAAAAAAAGCTCGAGATATGAATTTTGAGACATAATTTACTTCTTTCTTAGGCTATTTATATTTTCTGTTTTCTTCGGCTGTACATTAATTAATATTATTTTCGAAAATTTGATACCCAACGCTAAAAGTCCACAGCTGAACGTAGTGACCGGTGAAAGAGAACCAATGGTGCCTTTCTGGAGGATGCGACTTCCCGCCACGCTAATGTCATTTAGTGTTGTGGCGCTGCTGATTTTACTGGCGCTAGCGACGGTCCTCGGCGTAGTGTTGTACCGCATGTCGCTGCTCGGCGCCGCCATCTTGCGGCAACAAGACAATGTGCTTATCACATACAGCCCTATCATGTTTACGACCGCTACGGCGGCGTGTATCAATTTGGTTTTTATATGCATTTTTAATTATGTGAGTATTGTAAATATATTTAAATAAATATTTTTTATTTTACGAACTAATAGTGATGTAACTTAAAAAAAATGAAAATAATCAATGATAAACATCTATTAATAAAATATTGCGGTCTTCTTGCAGTCAGTGGTCACTAAAAACATTAGTTACATATAAATTTAAGAGTTATATCAAAATTGTTTATATACAACCTTATAAATATAGAATATAAATTGAAAATATTATTTCAGATATACCAATACCTCGCAGAATGGCTCACAGAAAAGGAACTATTAAGAACCCAAACTGAATTCGACGATTCTCTAACACTCAAAATATATTTACTACAATTCGTTAATTATTACGCGTCGATATTTTATATAGCGTTTTTCAAAGGCAAATTTGTGGGTCGTCCCGGTGACTATGTGAGATTCTTCGGGCATCGACAAGAGGAGGTAGCTAACTTTTTTTTAATAGTATTTATTGATATTTTATTTTAATTTGAATTAAATTTATCTTTACTTTTAAGAAATATAGGCTGTTTTTAAAGCTATCGTGATACAGTGGGTTCACGTGAAGTTGTAAATACGATTATTGTGGGTTCGATTTAAAAATCTAGAAATTGGGGGCAGTGAATAATTATTTTAATTTTTCCGCTTTGGTAACTAAAAGTGTGGCGTTGAGTTAGAAAAAAGGGACCCAAAAGTGGAGAATAAGAATTGAATTCTCTTTCAACATGCTATATGCAGCATACAACATAAAGTAAAATAAATAAAACTATTCAGGAGTTCAAATGTTGCTGTTTAGTTATTCTTATTTTTTTTACTGTAAGTGAACGCTTATCTAGTCTGCTGGTGTTTTTTTTTATATTTTTGACTTTTTAAGTGTTCTCCCGGCGGCTGTCTCTTAGAACTATCAATTCAATTGGCCATCATAATGGTGGGCAAACAATTCATAAATACTATAGTTGAAATGATGATGCCATACTTCCTTAAATGGTGGAACATTATAAGGACTATTGGTAGGAAAAAAACGTAAGTAATACTAGTGTAGTCTATATATGGATGTGTTATAATAGTAATTGAATTATTAAAAATAAAATTCATGGCTTACAACTTTCTTTAAAATATATAGTTTGTATAACATTTTTGTATTTCAGGATAAAAAGTCCAATGCAATGGGTAAAAGATTTTAAATTGGTAGACTTTGGTAATATGGGTCTATTCCCAGAATATTTAGAAATGGGTGAGCACAATTTTAATATTAGTGTATATTTTATATACTATTTTGAATTTTAACACTGGTGTTTGTAATTTCTTTTATAAATACATTAAAAAACTTATTTCATAGCTATAAAGCGTAGTTTTAACCTTCATCAATAAATTAATAAAATATAATTAAGTATTAATAATATTTTTTTTTCCAGTACTTCAATACGGTTTCGTAACGATATTCGTAGCGGCATTTCCCTTAGCTCCGTTATTCGCACTAATAAATAATGTACTAGAAATGCGTCTAGATGCTAAGAAGTTCCTGACCTGTTACCGTCGGCCGGTGCCTCAGAGGGTCACTGATATAGGCGTGTGGTATCGCATTTTGGACTCCATTGGGAAACTTAGTATTATTACTAATGCGAGTATTATTTATCAAAGTGTTGTTTTAGTAATAGTATTGAAGTTTTGTAATAATGGTAAAATTTTGTAACAACATTGTAATTTTCATCTGCTTTTTAGCACCATTTTACAAAACTGCGCAATTATTTTTTAGCTTTACGCTGCATCTTTTACATAACAGGGTAGGTAGAAGATGGAACCTAGTGTTAAGACACAATGGGAACGGTCCCATTAAGACACTTCCGGTACCCACTTCTCGCCGAATACTAGAGGCTTTATATTTTATATTAAATACTTTAATTTCCTTCAATGGGAGTTGAACCCACAACCTTTTGGACTTTGGATTTTTAAAGTGTTATTCCATATTTAGAGAGAAAAAGTTGCTAAGTTGGGTAGCGGAAATTTGTATTCTTTTATATTAATTTGAAACTTTATTGTGAAATAATATTTTTTTTGTGTTATCTTTATGTTTTTTTTCCCAGGGTTTCATAATAGCTTTCACATCTGAGTTTATACCACGTCTCGTATACCAGTTCACGACGGGCTCCTTGAACCAGTATGTGAACCACACATTGACAGATTTCAATATAACTGTGTTACAGCACTTACCGAATTCTAAATATAATGAAACTATGTGCAGGTGAATATTGATAATAGAAATTAATATATTATTACATAAAATGAATAGTTTAATAATCTGATAAAAGTAAGGTGCATAAAGGAAATCCGAAGAGCAGATATTTCTAATAATTACCTTTATTTACCCGATTACATCGAGTTAATTCTTTTATGGGATAATGTGTACGCTTTTACAATAGCATCTCAGAAAACGTTCGAGAATGTTCTATATCACAATTTAAAAGAGTTGTGAAAAGACGTTTGTGTGTTAAAGGTTGTTACCAAATTAATGATTATATAAATGATAACACGCCTTGGAAATGAAATGCTCGCCCCAGTCTGTTTCAAAGTATCATTGTCAGAAATGTAAAAATGTGTTTTTGTATAATTGATTTAGAAAAAAACCCGCCTCGGCGCTCTCTTGCGCCGGTTCTTCTCAGGTCTGAGGTATTAACTTTAGTGAACTGGTGGTAAATTATTTGACGTTCAAAAAATGAAGCATGAAACCTCTTATTTTGAATAAAATTATTTGACTTTGACTTTACTTACTTAGATTCCTTAGGCATCCACTAGGTGAATGTTTCTATAGCACGGAATGCTGCTTCTTTTGATACGTAAAGATAATTATCAGAAATACACGCCATTCGGAATTATCTGAATGTGCTATACATTTTTTCTACAATTGTGGATAGTACGGCGTTGAGTTTCGCCTCTCAACACGTAATGTCTCAAATTGGGGACTGAAGCGAAATGTCTTAACTCTAGTTTTTCTCTAGATATCCCATATATAGCTTCATAAAAGCTGATAAGAAGTTGTGTACAGTTCGATATCTTTACAGTGATACAATAGTGGTGGATTTTTTTATTTACCGTATTAAGATTTTGATAGGACTTGGAGACTCTTTTATATAAAATGGCTCTTTTATATATATGGTTACAACATCGATTTGGACCCCCCAAAAGAAAACTAATTAGATTTATATTTATTGTGGCGCAATGAAACAGCATCGGACTCGATGCAAATTATTTACAAAAGGAACAAAGCGCGGCGTTTAGCTCTGTTTGAATTTGAGTGAAAATCAAAGTCAAGAATTTGAGTGAAAATCGGAAAATGAAAAGTTTTATCTACGGGATAAAGAGAGAAACCAATTATTATTTCCTATATGTATATATATTGTAATAATATTTAATAATTCTTTAGTTATCCCGGCTACTGGTATTACAAAGATGGCGATGACTACGAACATTCAAACTGGTACTGGCACGTGATGGGCGCGAGATTGGCTTTTGTAGTCGTTTTTGAAGTAAGATATTTTATATTTTTAAATATTTATGATATTTATAACTTTTAAATTCATAGAAAAATTATATTGTTATATAATTTAAAGTGTAGTTTATATGAAGCAATTATGAATAGATATATTATAAACACGAGTGTTAGTATAAAATGATCATTATTATTACTAATAAATAAGATAAAAGATAAACTAAGAAAAAAAAAACACTTTTTACTAACTATTCAAATGCCTTTCAGAATGTGGTTGCCCTGGTGATGATAATAGTACGCTGGGCCATCCCGGACATGTCCGGGGAGCTACGGGATCGAATCAGGCGTGAGGCATACGTCATTAACAGTTTCATAATGGAGGAGACCCGGGCTCGATCCCTGGGAAGAACCCCGCTTTTATCCCGCCCGGAGAATATACGGGATCACCGTGATTACCGGGATAAGGACCCAGGTCTTTCAACACCCGTTTAATGGTTACGGTAGGCAGTGCTTTGTTTTGTGCGGGTTTGTTCATTGGTGGGATGTTTTGACATTTTGTTTTTTTTTTAGTTTTGATTTGGCTATGGGTGGTGTTTAATCAGCCTAAATTATTTTTTTTATTGTTTGATTTTTTCTTCTGAATAATTCTGTACTACTACTAATACTGATGAAATAGGCCAAACAAATCCCATTTGGGCTATTTTTTGATAAATAAGAGAGCTGCTTGTTTATTGGCTTTTTATTGCTTATTGAGAAATTATAATTATATTTTTAAATAATAATTGGTTTCCTTGCGGGATAGTTATAGTAAATATTAGTATTAGAATAAAACCCTCAGGCTGATATTTTTAACGTATAGAATTCATTATATTAAAAATATATTTTCTTATTCTATTTTATTTTTTTGGATACACCAATGAACAAACACCGGTATATGACTGTATTGTGTGTGTTTATACACTGACTGAGTGTTAGTTTCGTTTTGGCTTATTCGTCACCTTGTCCTCGTAGTGTGATGACTAATCAAAATTTTAAACGTTTTATTCAATTACATTCTATTTTTAAATACATTTTGAGGCATATATTTTTGGATTTCGATGGAAATTATATAGATAATAATTTAATAATAGTTTTAGTGAAAATTTTCATATTATAATCCAAAGATGGCTTAAAATCCTTTTTTTTTTATTAATATATTTTTAGGGTGACATTTTTATACAGCGTGAAGCTGACCTCACGCTGTATCCCGCACACAGCAGGGTAGGCAGAGGGAACCTAGCGTTAAGACACTCCGTTCCCCACTTTCTGCCGAATTCTGGAGGCATTGCGTGTTGAGTGGCAGAATTCAACGCCGCGCTTAACCTCGACACCAGAGCGAAGAAATGGAAATATAAATTTAAGTAAATATTTCATCTCCTCGAGTGGGGGTCGAACCCACAACCAGTCGGTTTTACAGTCACACCTCGTGCCGCTGCGCCACGACTGGCCTCTATTTTTATCTATTTTCTCTATTTTTATTTCAGGTATTCTGTAAATAGTATAGTAGATTGCAAATAATGTTTACGGATATTAATTCTTTAAGGGCCGCTTATATACAGCTTCGTACTTAAAAATTTTACTTTGGGTATTAAAATAGCTTTTGAAAGCTTTGCTGTGAAATAGATTAAGAATTTTATAACTCATTTATAGATCGAAGAAAGAATAAACAATGTGATATATTTCAAACATGTAAAATAGACAAACTATATTATATTATTATATAACTTTGATTACTATTGGAATATTGAGTCTATTGGCACTGGAATAGCTTATTTTTCACAAAAGAGATTTTACCAAAAATAATAAAGCATTTTTTTTCAAACAAAATAATTAATAAAATTATCATTGTGAAATAAAACGTCATTTGTCAAGAATGATGCACACAGACACAATCCTATCAAATCGATAACGCCGGATTCACCTCATTCGCGAAATCGAATCGTAGGTAATGGCAATGTTGAATTGTATATTCCCCCGCTGAGTGCGGGAAACAGTGACGCTATAGATTAAAAAAAATATGCTATGAATCATTTCAACTATGCTATGAATAATTTCAAATTATATTATAATGATGTTAACATACGGCAATATTTATTTTGAGTTTCAATTTTGCTGTAATTCACCAAATTCGGACGAAGAAAACCAAATATAAAAATTGTTTAAAAAATGAATTTGCGAATTAGATAAAGCGTTATTTTTTTGTTTTTTTTTTAATAGATGAACATATTTGTTTCTTATTTGCCTCAAAATGCTACATGACAATTTGGTCAGTGTATTATGCGCAAACAGTGCAGTTTACTAATTTGGCGGGAACTTCGATAAATGTCAAACTATTAGCTGCTGTCAAAAGTGTTTAAATGTCAAAGTAAAAAGCAAAGGATTGCAATTTATTATTCCTAGGTATTATAAGTTTTTTATATAATAAATTATTGAAGTTCTTGCTTTATTTTATAACTAAGGCGAGCTTAATTCTAATATAGTTAGTATTTTCACGTATTCGTAAGTAGCTGGATCGAGACGCAACAGTCACGTTCATGAGTGAGTTTTTTTTTAAAGTAATAGCATGCACCAACACGTAACACTAACACAATAAATTGCATGGTTTTAAATTAACAGACTAAGTTATAAAAATAGGTTTTTCATTTTATTTTTTTTATTCGAAAGAGATATTATTTTAAAACTAGTTTGCAGTTAAAGACACTTTCGTTTTCTAAAGTATTTATATGTTTTAATTTCAATTTACTTTTAAAACTAAGCAAATATAAAGAAAAAAAATCTTAAAAAATCTAATTTTAAAGTTACCAACATTATATTACAAC
Organism: Heliconius erato x Heliconius himera; assembly: GCA_013421005.1. NCBI lineage: Eukaryota > Metazoa > Arthropoda > Insecta > Lepidoptera > Nymphalidae > Heliconius > Heliconius erato x Heliconius himera. The sequence continues at coordinate 6,204 of JAATLQ010036622.1, read as the reverse complement.
ATTTTTAATTAGTTAAAATCTTTTAAAAAGGTGCATCATAGTATTTTTTCCCAAAAAAATAAAAAAATTCCGACTATAATTTCAAAGAAACCACAAAAAATGTTAACACATTTTATAAATAACGCAATTTGGTGGGACTATAAACAGAGGTGTTGGTAAAATTTAATAGACTCATATAGTCTATTCATTTGTTTAATCACTACTAATTTTGAGAATATTTTTTTTAATAATAATAATCATTTTTAAATATACTAATATGTATATATTCCAGTGACTGGTCAAATGATTATATTAGAAATTTTATAGAAATTACATTAAGCATCTTTTGCAGCAATTAAAGGCTTTGTACATTATGATTTAATTTGTTATAATAAAAAAAAATACAGTAGTTTGGCGGGCTTGTAAGCTTATTCCTGGACTTAGAAAAAACTTTATTATTGGATTGTATTTATAAAAACAACACATTTAAGTAAATTAAAAACTTTAATAATAGCAATAATTTTTATTAAAAAAATTGTTAATTAAAAACTTAATTTATTATGATTATTTACTTTATGTATTGTGTTGTAAGAATGCTTTTGTTGAAGTAAAGTTTTTTTCCTCTATAGGTGAATCGGAATCCAATTGGAACCATATTGCATCTCTCTCGGGATCTGACTTCGACTTGGCTGCCCACGGTGACCATCAAGACATAAGAGATTTATCTAAACACGTGGTAGCACAGCTTCCAAAAGAAAACCCTGGACCCGATCATGTTTGAAACTAACATGGAAGTAAGAATTTAGAAATTTATCTAGGTGGGTTTTAGGTTAGGGAAATTTTGTTCTTTTAGTCGTTATTTTTCATCTGATTTTTTGAGCTCGAAAGCAAATGTTTTAGGTATGGATAAGTTGCATGTTAAATGTCTCGATATTTTGATATTTTTGTCATATACGTATACACCGGTTACCATTATAGGATTAAGAAGTGAATATTTAAAATATACATATTTTTCATCCTTTAGCCGCTAGATTCCTTGTTAATTTTCTTATACACAACATATTTAATGTTATATAGTTCTTTCAATAATTATCTTGAATAAAAATGTTGTAAAAATCAATCAATAAAATGTCACACATATACGTATTTAAAGTCCATTTTATTTTTATGTAATTTACACTATTACTATAGGATTAATATGAAATACTGAATATATGTATTCGTTCTTTTATTAATTATTGTTAATATTACGATCCAAATGTTGAGGAGCTCTGGATAAATGATTTTTTTTTACTATTACTTGCTAAAACTTTATCCTAATAATTAATGTTTTTTGTGTAAATTAAGAATATATTTAAATCATAATATTATATAGTATGCTTAAGTATATTTTATAATTGTGTTTTTATACCAAAACTGTTAAAGCCAACTATTTAAATTAGCTTTTGAAGCTTTCGTGTATAGATGCATATTATATAAAGAGTGTTATATTGTGTGTTCACTTTTATTAAAAAAAATTGTTTATATTTTTTAAAAATGTATGGAAAGTTGGAAACATAAAATGGTAGTTATATGTTATATATACATATATACATACATACATATATACATACATACATATATACATACATACATATATACATATGTATAATGAAAATCTATTGTTAAATATATATTATACATATTATATGGACATCGCACAACTTTACAAAGAGCAAAAAAAAAAAATTGCAAAATCTTATAATTTTATAAAAGCTATTTGTACTTAATAGATGATACATATCGTTGTGTTAAAAAGAATGAAGAAATATAAGAAAGACTCGCACTGTCCTTATTTGCACCTTTTAGGGTTATTTTTCCCGACTGCTAAGGAAGGGTTATGATATGTATTTTTTAAAGTTGTAAATTATTCAGCTTTATATACAAAGAAGAATCTCATATCGCATTATATACGAATGTAATATTTATATTTAATATATTATCTTTCATTTAATGTAGAATTTGTTAAATAAATATGTTTTATATTACTGTAAAAGTGTATTATAAAGTCTAAAATGTGTTAATTAAACATAAGGCTTAAAACATTTTACGATAAAAATTCCTAAACTGGTATAAGTTAAAGATTTGAATTTTAAATTCCAATATTTACTAAATAAACTTGATATAAACCAATATAATATGGGCTTTTACAATAATATTTTGAAACTCGAAGCTAAAATCGATAACGTAGTGCTCGAAGGCTTTATATGGATAATAGTGTTCATTAGAAACAAAATTGGTAGAATGTAGACATCCATTTTGAAAGCTTAGTGATGTATGATAGTGAAGTGCCGATTGCACATTTTTATATATGTTTGTGGTGCCAAGTCAAAAAGGAGGTTTTTATTAAAATTCATATTTAAAAAATTCTTGGTACTCATTTTATTTACAAATTTCGGTAATTAATTTTTAGTAGCCATTTTTAGCTAAATTTGCTTATAAATAAAAAAATAATCTAATTTATAATAAAATACTCTCATTATATATTTTAATTAGTAAAAATTTTGGCCAAAAGTGAGCTTGTCAAAACCAAATTAATTTTCATTATCATTTTATTGGCTGTGTTATAAAAAATCTATATTTAGACAATTTAGGCGTCAGATATCTTTATTAAGGCAACTTTGGTTTTCTTTTATGTAAATATAGTGTTTTTGGAACATGGATTATTCCTTGCTAGAGTAGCAACTACTACTACTCTGCTACTCTTTTAAATATATTTTAAAATTTACCTAAATTCGTCCTTACACAAATACTGATTGATATATTAGAAATTAAAATATGTAGATTTCTAATAGACAAGACATGCTTTTAATTTACATAAATATTTAATACTAGAGGGCGCGCGCGGCTTCGCCCGCTTATTAAGAGTGAATTCTAAAAAACCACGAAACACGTGTTCAATAAAATATTTTTAACAGTCTGAATTTAAATTTTTATAAAAATCGGTGGCAATTTAAAGATTTTTCCATATAAACTTTCAACCCCTTATTTGAACCCTTAGGGGGTGCATTCTTAAAAACCATGAAACACGTGTTCAATGAAATATTTTTAAGAGTCTGAATTTCAAATTTTATAAAAATCGGTACAGATTAAAAAAAAAATCCATACTAACTTTTAACCCCTATTTCATCCCTTTAGGGTTTTCCCTTCCCTTCTTAGTGGATGTCCAGAATATGAAAAAAAAACATCTGCCCAAATTTCACGTTTCTACCATCAGCGGTTACGGCTTTGCGTGCGTCTTACCTCAGTCAGTCAGCACAAGTCCTTTTATATATATAGATTATATCATAAAATTAACGATATTGTAATATTATATTATTTATATATAATATATACCAAAGCTAAGGAATGTTGCTTATAAACTTTTTTTTGAAATTTTAAACGTATATTGTTGTATGGTATTGTACTTTACTAAGTTTTTGTACTCTATAACCTGATTTTTTTTATATTTATTTTATTTTGATGGTAGTTTTTGATAAACATTCACAACTCTAATTAAGCTAAAATTAGTAATATAATTTAACTTGTTTTAAGTTTTGATATCAAATACTGTTAAATGTTAAAAAGTGAGTATTTAAAAAAAAACATAATTTTTCTATTATCATTTTTATAATGTTAACAAAAATACACCAGAAATCTTAAAAATAGACACTGCCTACAAACAAAGTTGTAGGTTCACGTTTTATGTGAGACCATCAATGTACGAGATAAGTTAAATAAATAAAATAGGGATATAAATAGAAAGAGATCGAAGGACCGAGAGAAATGTCTTCAAAGATATTTTTTTTCCCAACATTTAGTACAGTCCAATCATATTAGATATTACAGTCCAGTCATTTTAGATATTTTTTTACATATTTAATGAATGATATATACATAGACTGTAACGATATTTAATAGTCGATTTCAAAATTATACCAATTAAAAAATAAAATAAAAATGTTTATCAGTGAACTACCTACTATCTATAAAAACAAATTATAGTTCGGTCAACGAGTAGCGGCCGCCCTGAAATTAGGTAGATGTTTTATCTTACTTTTTATTATTTTCTTCCGAATGGAAAAGCAATTGCTTAGAAATCTTAATTTCAGAGCGGCCACGACTCATCGACCGTACTAAAATGACTGGATAGATAGAAAAAAATCACAATAAATTTAGATTAAGGTAGACGCAGTTAGTCCAGCTTTGAATGTTTGTTACTAAGTCGGTTATTGTTAACAATCGCTATTTAATGTGAAACGCTTGTATTTATAACGTTTATATGATTATATGGAGTTTCCTGGTATTGATTGTTTTATTATTTCCTCAATAGAAAATCCTTTTGTTGTGTTGTATGTGGTTTTTATTATTTATATGAGATATCATTTACATATCGTTGGTCTCTAGGTAAAGTAACAAAAGCGAAAAATCGCACATGTTTTTATCGCTCTTTTAAACTACCGAGAAGTGCAGTTTTAATTATATTTTTTCAAAATTAAAAAAATATATTTATAGAGGCCTATCGTGGAACAGGGGCACAGTGTGACTATAAAACCGACTGGTTGTGGGTTCGATCCCCACTCGAGGAAATTAAATATTTGTTTAAATCTATATTTTCATTTCTTCGCTCTGGAGTCGAACGAAAGTTGAGTTTCGCCACTCAATATTGAATGCTTCCTGAAAAAAAATTGAATCCAATGAATGATTCCAGAAAAAGTTAAACCCAGAAAAAATTGGAAATTAGACGATTTTGATTCGTCTTATCTTAGAAAAATTATTATGTCATACAATATAGAATTTAATGAGATGCCAACATTAAAAAAAATAAGCAAGGTTCATCCAAAAACTTGGTTTTTTCGGTTGTATAGAAATTCTGATAAATTTTAAAGGAATGTTCTTTCTAGTGGTCACGTTGATAATAAATTGTAAATCCGTATAGTATATACCGTAGAGGGTACCTATTGTTAAGACATTCCGTTCCCCACTTTCTGCCGAATTCTGGAGGCTTTGCATGTTGAGAGGCAGAACCCAACGCCCCGCTTGTCCTCGACACCAGAGCGAAGAAATGGGAATATAAATTTAAGTAAACATTTCATCTCCTCGAGTGGGGATCGAACCCTCTACCAGTCGGTTTTACAGTAACACTGTGTCCCTGCGCCACGACTGGCCTCAATCCGTATCATATTTCAAACAAATATAGCCTGCAGCCAGTTCAATCAGTCGAATGTATCTAAAATTCGGCCAGCATGCCGGGGTGGAAACGGTAGAAGTTTTTAAAAAAAATATGATATGATTGATATTTGTCGGCAAGCAATTATACGAAAGTGATATTTATTGTAAGAAAATTTGGAATATCTTATACGTAACAAGATCAAGGCCTTATTGAATTTTGCAGACGGACTGTCCTGTGTTCTGTTTCCTAAACAAATTAGCAATTAGTGTTTTCTTATTAGGTATCAAGATAAAATTGTTTTTTTCTTTCATTTGTTTGTTAGTATAGAAAACTAAACCGAGTTTCTTAAAACTAGGGTCTTTATGGCTACTCTGTTTATTTTATTTTTATTTATTTATTTATTTAAAACATATTACATAAAACAATAATTTTCTTCGCGGTCTTAAGCCCGATTAGGCTTGTGTGACCACTGCACATTCCTTAGTATATAAAGTTAAAGAAAACAAAAAGCATACAAATTACAGATAATTTTAACACATAAAAAATTATAAAATATCAACAAGTGTCATTGTGAGGTAGGTTGATAAAAGACGCTTATTTGTAATTACGCGTACGTTTTAAATGTCCAGCTACAGTATGTTCCGTTTATATTTAGATTTTTTTTATAAGAAAAAGAAAAATTATATATTTTTTTGTTTATTATTATATTATAGTAATTATTTCTTAAAGATTTGTTTGTTATTATTATTATTGTTTTTTTTTTTAATAATTTGACAAGAAAAAATCTTTTATTTTGTACTAGCGGCTCGCCCACGGCTTCGCCCGCTTAAAATACATGATTATTGATTTAATAAGCAGAATTGATTGACAACTATAATGACTTCTAATATGATTTTTTTACGACATTATCGTCAAAGAATTTTTGATTGTTTTAAATAAAAAAATACGACCATTGTTGATATCTGATATTTATAAAATATACATAAAGCTAATTATGTATTACACGTATATATTTTTGTAACTTTATGTTCTTT
>JAATLQ010036621.1:0-40880 GCA_013421005.1 Heliconius erato x Heliconius himera | reverse complement strand
AGGATTTTATTGTAAGTATCGATAAGTTGTGTTTTTATTTCAAAAATTCAAGTGAAGATTCTCATGGGAGGTACGAAAATGCGACCTAAAGTTTTAATAAATTTGTCATTAAAAATCTTCATTGCGTTGCAAACATACATTATAGGTATATCAAAACACGAACATAATTCAGTGTGTTAATTAAATAATTTTGTGGTTTAAGCGGGCGAAGCCGCGAGCGGGTCGCTAGTATCTAATAAATTTCAATCTACTATATTTATTTCTTTTATTATTAAAATTTTGATTTATTGAATAAGTGAGTGTGAACGAGGAAGGAGAGGAGAGGAACGGAGTGTCTTAACAATAGGTTCCTTCTACCTACTCAATTATAAGTAGGATATAGCGAAAAAAATCAACCGTTCACATTTTGGATAGAAACTCATTTTAGCAAAATTGACGTCGCTAAGTAATATAATATAGGCGTGTTCTTAACTTGTTTGTATAGGCTCAAATGACATTTCCTATCCATGTCGTAGAGGCCGTCATCATAATACAAGGCACAAGTATTCTATAAGAACATATTTATATAAATATTTTTATTCTGTATTTATTCATTCTGTATATAGCAGAGTAGGCAAATAGAACCTAATATCAAGTATAATTTTAAAGTATATAGTCAAAAATAATAATAATAACAAAAATCTAATTTACATATAGCAATTGAAACTTTTTTATGTGACCTATTTACATATGATCTCGGTTGACCTTTGAAAACACAGTATCAAAGATACTGAAGGAAGGTCACGTAAAAAGTATGAGGGCCCCCCGGAGGGCATATATGAAGAGGTTATTAGCAGTGGACAAGGCGTAAGAGGTGTGTAGAGACCGAGAAACTTTAAATTGAAATTAGGATTGAACAGTCCAATACATATAAGAGGCTTTTGAATTTAAAATACTCGCTGGAAAGGAAAAGAGAAAATGAGGATATAAATATCGTCTGACAAGACGTTGCACTACGACTGCGTCAGTATAGGTGCATATACATATATTCAGTTTTATTTTACAATCTTAAACACGACAGTCATAGGTTCGATTCCGGCTGGGGAAAAATTATTGTTGTTTTCACGCACCTTCCTACCTCAACACGCAATATCTCGAAAAATTAAGTGGGAACAGAGTGTCTTAGGTCACTAGGGTCTTTCAGACTACCCTGTTATATACAGGTACAACGTGTAGCTGCATAAAACAACATTAAATACAATTTACATTTATAATGTATATGTAACTGAAGTATTTAACGTTCGCACCATTATTCCCATTTTCGCCTATAAAATACAATTTTAACGCTGGGCCGATTATCGTCCAGTTCTGTCATCTGAGATTCAAAGATGGTATCGATCGCACATTTGCCAAGCTAGAAGCGATTTTATGAGCTTAATATAAAGTTGATTTTCTAATGGTTTAAACATACATAAATTGAAAGCTGAGGATAAAATGTATATCTTTTTAAAGTAAGCTTCTATGTAAAATATAAAAATAGTACAGAAATATATTTCTTTCGTAAATTTTTAAAATGTCAAAATTTTTGTCTTTTCTTGTCAGCTCCACGCTGTAGTGTGTAGGTTTTCTCTGCCTACCCTGCTGTGTGCGGGATACAGCGTGAAGCTGATTAATATTTTTTATTCGATTTTAGTAAAATTAATGGACAGGTATTATATTTTTGACTATATTCATGCCACTTATCCATTGTTCATATCAATCAACAAAGGCTTGTACGTATCTCTATACAATTGTAAGCTTAGCAAAAGCTCAATCTGTCGAGTGTTTTTTTATAAATAAATTTTCGACTCGTTCGTCGAAGGTTCGTCCAGTGCATAATTTTTCAGTAGGTTTGTCACTACAAATTGGTGATGGTTGGTGGTTTGCGGAACTCAACGCCGCGTTTTACCTTGTTATCAGAGAGAGGAAACAAAGGTAATACATGCCCGCGATTGCTAATCAAACCCACAAGTGTTGCGTTTGACTTGCACGACTGCATCTCTACGCGATATTTTTGTAAATTTAGTGAAAAATGTCATAATACCAATAATCCACATGATTTGTAAAAGAGTACTTTGTAAATTACAAACTTTTGTTGATGTAAACAAAATGGTATTATGAAAAAAAAACACTATTTTTTTCGATTTAGATTTCGAACTTCTAGAGTAATTTTTTACAAATAAACGATCTATTCTCATTTGAAAGTTCGATCCAGTGTATTCTTTTCCTGCATAGATACCTATTTATCGAAGGCTGGTTACAGATTTTTTATGTGGCGAAGAATGGCGCTTGGCGGAACTCAACGTCGTGCTTTCCTACCGTTCATTCCCACGATTGGTAATCGAACCCACAGCAGTCGCGTTTGACAAGATATTGTACCACTGCACCTTTACGCAATATTTTAATAAATTTCATGAAAAAACCAATAATCCACCAATAATCCATTGTTCATATCACAATCTCTCTATAGTTGTAAGCTTAGCAAAGTTTTGAACCTATAGAGTACTTTTTTACAAATAAACTTTCTATTCCCATATGGAAGTTCCATCCAGTGTGGTATCTAGTGGAGCTGTCCCAGTATATAGGTACTTATTTATCGAACGTTGGTCTACAAAGTTCTTTTGTGTGGTTTTGAAGTTGCATAGCATCATTTTTTAAATTATATTAGCCTTACCGTTTCCGTTTACTTATATATAATTATTGTTATATTTTATAAGAGTGTAAGCTTAAAAGTTGTAAATGGTTAAAATGTCAAGAATAACGTTTATTTTTTAATTAACAGACGTCGTGACGCACCAATTTTGATAGCAGATACGGAATGTCTTAACACTTTCCTTTTGCTTAAAACTGATTTAATTAAGTAGTTAATTATTTTTCCCTTCTTATTTTATATTATTTTTTTGATAGACGCTAGTTGTGGTGCAGGGGCACAAATGTGTCACTGTCAACACGGCTAATTGTAGATTCGATCCCCACTCGAGGAAATGAAATATTTATGTAAGTTTATATTTATATTTTCATTCTTCGCTTTGGTATCGAGGCAAAGGGGCGCGTTAAATTCCATCCAACATCGCGTAATGCCTCCAACATTCGGTAAAAAATGGGAAAGGAAGTGTCCTTACACTAGGTTCCCTCTGCTTAACCCGCTCTCTTCGGAGGAATACAGCGTGAAGCCGATTTTTTCTATGGCAACAAAAAATGTAAACTTAATTTCCTATAATTTGGAAATATCAAATAACTTCATTCCGGTAACGATTGTTATTTCAAAGGATTCTAACGAAATATATTAGGATAAAAGGTCCATCTTATTAGTGCTTGTTTCAGTTATTCAGAAATAAGTGGATGCTGAGCTCGGTCACGGTCGCTACTTATTTGTTGTGACGAAGAAAATACTCTGTATTCTCATTTCTTATTTGATATATTTTTATACGTTAGAAAATAAATGGTTTTTTAATATAAATATGACAATGTCCAAAATTTTTTTTTTCACGTATAAGTCCAACCTACAACCATCACAATTACAGGCAGAGGTTGTTATTATTATTTTATTACTATTATTATTATTATTATTAGAGGCCAGTCGTGGCGCAGCGGCACAAAGTGTGACTGTAAAACCGACTGGTTGTGGGTTCGATCCACACTCGAGGAGATGAAATATTTACTTAAATTTATATTTCGATTTCTTCGTTCTGGTGTCGAGGCTAAGCGCGGCGTTGAGTTCTGCCACTCAACAGGCAATGCCTCCAGAATTCGGCAGAAAGTGGGGGACGAAGTGTCTTTCACTAGGTTCCCTCTGCCTACCCTGCTGTGTGCGGGATACAGCGTGAAGCTGATTTATTACTACTCACTGAGGACACAAATCCATCGAGCGGACCTCATCTTGATAAAAAAATATTTAAAAAAAAAGTAGACTACATATTATATTATCAGAGTATATAGTATTTTTTGCTATTTTATCCTCTATTTTGCTAATAAATGAACTGAAAACTCCAATAACGGTAATGGATCGTGAAGTCAGCGGTAGAGGTTAAAAGTGGCATTGGCGAGGAAAATGTGTTCACAGAACGCCGCAGAAAGTAAGTTAATTACGATGACACCTGAAGGCTGCTTTTTAATGTTTGCGAAGCGTAAAAAAGTTATTTAAAAGAGATAAAAGTTATTCTAGAACCTTTTAAAAAAATAAGAGGTCAGTTTTGGTGCAGTGGCATAAAGTGTGATTGTAAACGCGACTTGGTTGTGATCACGCAATGGCTCCAGAATTCGGCGGAAAGTGGGGAACGGAGTGTTTTAATACTAGGTTCCCTCTGCCTACCCTGCCGTGTGCGGGATACAGCGTGAAGCTAATAAAAAAAATTAAGAGGCCGTTGTGGCGCAGTGGCACAGTGTGTGACTATGAGCGCAATGGTTGTGAACTCGATGCCCTCTCGGGGGAATGATTATATTTAAATTATTTTAATTTTTCTGCTCTAGTAGGCAAAATGCGATTTTGAGTTCCATCACTTAACATGTAATATCTTGAAATATTTTTCTACTTTTCTCTGTTGTGCGGAAAGAAGCCTAAAACTGATAACAAATAGCTCAATTTGTTCGTAGTCGTGCGTATTAATATGAAAATCTAAATATTACAAATTAACATACGTAAATGAAAAAGTGCTAAATATATATTTTTTCGACAAAATAAAACTTATAAAAAACCATACAACAAAAATGTATTTATGGAAACTAGTGCAGACAGGCGTAAAGTAAAGTATTCTTGGCAGAAGTTGCGAGCCACTTAGGTTTGTATGTCAATGTGCTTAATCACGACTGGCTCGGATACAGAACTGCCAAGTCACGGACAAGTGCTGTCTCATCACCGCCAACAGTCTTCTATAGAGCTTTCACAATGTGAAATATGTGGGGTTATGGGATGTAAATAGTAGTTTTTTATTTGGGAAACGGAGTGCATTAACACTAGGTTCTTTCTGCCTACCTACCCAGCTGTATATCTGTATATCGGGATATACAGATATACAGCTAAAAAAAGTTAAAAGAATAGTTTAAAAGATAGTATAAAGCTAAAAAAAGTCCTTATAGTTCCTTTGTTTTTTTTTAGTTCGTGCTTTAGCTTTGTATTTAAATGTTTTTCTTAAAAATAGTGTGTGATACACTATTTTTAAGCAATTTCATTCAAGCCACAGATGGTGTAGTGCACTTGCTCCTTTTTATGTACATTTTCTTTTGAGGCCAGTAGTGACGCAGAGGTACAAGCGTGCGACTATAAACGCGACTGGCTGTGGGTTCGATTCCCACTCGAGGGATATTTCACATTTTCATTTTCTCGCTTTAGTATCGACGCATAGCGCGTGAGTTCCGTCGACTCCCCCCAAAATTCGGCGGAAATGGAGAACGGAAATATTTTAATAGGAACGGAGTGTCTTAACACTATTTTCCCTGTTCCCTCTGCCTACCTTACTATGTGCGAAATACAGCGTGAAGCTAACAAAAACCATTAAAGAGTAGTAAAAAAAGGTGTTCATTTGTACGTTATGTTTTAATCATTTGAAACAATTGCAAAATAGCAGTAACGTAGTTTGAATAAGAACGATTACGTATAAAAAATTAAAGAATTTATCCTTTTACGGATTTGAACTTGCTATTACCATCAGTCTTATATAATAAATTTATATAGTTAGCTATTTTTTATTCTACTGAGATCATTCACTATAGTTATTTATAAATGAGATTATAGTAAGGGACTTTCCCCCTAGCTGTGTGTAATTAAATCTAGTTCCAACGTACATCATGCTTTATGCATATTCACTCGACTGATTGACCTGAGACTTCGTACAAAGCAAATTAAACAATATAATGATAACACAACAGGCAAATATTAAAATAGTTTATTATGAATATGCATAAATAAAAAGAACAAGAAAGGGCGTTATAGCGTAAATTTCTTATTTTATACTTATGTATTACTAGTTATCTAGCAGTCTACAGACGGCTTCGCCCGCTTAAACCTATTGTTATATTATACAAAATATTTGGTCTAGTACGCGACTGGAGATTTTAATTTGGAAAATGAATATTCAGACGAAAATGAACTTTCGGACACCTCGTTTAGCTGCGCCAATCATCCAACAGACCCCTTATTCTAGCAACGACTAGGTAGTGTCCGTTCCCTGTTCAGAATCCCTAAACTCTCGCGTGTCCATAACTTGGCTTCGATTACGCTGATCCAGCTTCACGCTGTATCCCGCACACAGCAGGGTAGACAGAGGGAAAGTTGTGGTGTTAAGACACTCCGTTGCCCACCTTCCGCCGAACGGAGGCATTGCGTGTTCAGTGGCAGAACTCAACGCCGCTCTTTGCCTCGACACCAGAGCGGAGAAATAGAAATATTAATTAAATAAATATTTCATCTCCTCGAGTGGGGATCGAACCCACAACCAGACGGTTATACAGTCACACTTTGTGCCTCTGCGCCACGGCTGGCCTCCTACGAATACGCTGATCCACTATGAATAAATCAGTTATAATTTTCCCTTCCGTTCGTTCCCATGTGAATTTGTTTGTGGTCAAACATCATGTTTGCCTAACACTTCCTCGTTACCGCTTCGCGCAGTTCCAACCCATCCGTTGAAATCATCACATATTATTATTTTTTCATTCCCTCTAACACTACCTAGAACATCCCAGACACTCTCCCAAATCTCTTCGAGTTATCTTCTACTTTCTCTAACATTCCTCGTAGTTATTTGTAGCTCCGTCCGTTCAGGACATGTGTGCTGGGTGACGGTCCCCAACGCCGCATTCGTCACTACTTGAAACACCAGCGGGGTCGGACTGGTGCGTGTCCCCCCCACCTAGCGGTGCGCTTTTGCGAATTGCACGTGGCGGAGGAAATACTGTAACCCTCGTAAGGGCTGGTAGGAGTCTCTGCGGGCAAGTCCATCGCCTCGTGTCCATCTGGACCTTCATTTAATATTCAATAAAATATTATAAAACTTAGTTCTAAAATCTAAACTTTGCTTTACTTTAAGGAAATATGGTAATGACATTCCCATATAATTTCACTGGCATTGAGAATAAAACACCAAATAAAGCAAGCCCCTTTTAATATTTCATTAACCGCACTCAGCTTACAAAAACCATTGTTGCTTTTAACTTTTAAATACGTTTATTGTACTGAAAAGTAAACATACAAACGAGTATTTACTCTACCTATTGTTCAAACCATTTGAACTATTATTCTTGCAAATAACTTTGTTTTTTTTATCAGAGCTGTTTACTGTTTCACTTAATCGTATTTAATTTTAATCTGCATAATTGTATTGACAACATGAATTTGATTTTTTTTTCGGCTTCACGCTGTATCTCGCATACAGCAGGATAGGTAGAGGGAACCTTTCGAAACATTGCGTGTTGAATGGCGAAACTCGCACGACTGGCCTCAATGTGGTTTAATTGACAACTACAACTACAATAAAACAACAAAATATACGTATAGTATACAAAGTTTAATATAATTTGTAATATTTTGTAGAAAGAATTGCTCGAATTCTAGCGAACCTCGAAGTAAATGAAAATTCTAAATACATAATCATTTAAATATTAAAAAGTAAAAATAAAATAAAATATAGAAACATTCAACTTATTTTAGAACGATTATCGCATAAAAATACGATACATCTTTAAATACTATAATAATAAAATATTATTAAAATAAAATTTGTTGAAAATCTAACTAAATGTCTATTGCACGTTTCCTCCAAACACTCCATCTAAATACCGAGTTATAAGAAGTAATGATATTACACTCAACGAGGCGGGCGAGTAGAAAGTGAATTATACTGATATTGGTAGCACACCCTGCACTTTTGGGTATAAAATTAGACACCAAACATTTTATTTTTTATATAATATCTCGTTGATAGATTTGTAATTTGAAACTTAATAATAAATATTATTAAGTTAATTAATTAAATAACTTAATAATATTGGCATATTATTTATTTGTAAGGTCATAATAGCTAAGAAGAACATTGACGTAAATTGAATCTATAACCGTTCGATAAGTGCTACCAAATGTATTAACATTTTTTGTATATATTTTTTAGCTTAACGCTGTATCCCTCATATGGCAGAGTAGGCTGCGTAACACACAGGGTGCGACGGGAACCTTACCTAGGTTCGCCTAGGTAAGGTTCCCCCTAGTGTTAACCCTACTCGAGGAGATGAAATATTTGCTATAATTTATATTTACATTTCTCGCTCTGGTGTCGAGGCAAAGCGCGCCGTTGAGTTCCGCCACTCAACACGCAATGCCTCCAGAATTCGGCAGAAAGTGGGGAACGGAGTGTCTTTACACTAGGTTCCCTCTGCCTACCCTGCTGTGTGCGGGATACAGCGTAAAGCTGATAAAAAGAGCCAAAAATCTTTTTATATTAAATCATAACAATGTCTACATAATATCAGGCAAGCATAATTTGAAGCCACGAACAAGACTTTGTAAATAGAAACTTGCTCAAAGCTCCTTAACAGTCAACGCTTACTCAACTAAACAAATTTGTTCTACTTTGAAAGGATTATGAGATAAAACTGGTTAATTTTACCATTTTCGTATTTAAGTAGGAATTGTTCTACTACTATTAAAATATTTAAAAAAAGAATTTCACATTTTTTCCTTTATAGGAGTGTAGGTAAAGAAAACTTAGGTCCGTATTTATAAATCGCTCTCAACTCTGAGATAGATCTCTAGAGGGATCTCAAGATCAATCTCAGAGTTGTGAGTGATTTAAAATACGGTAGTATCAAGACACTTTTTGTTACCAAAACGAGAAAATGAACTTCATTAATTCCCTGAAGTGGGAACCTAACCCACCCCACTCACAGTTATTACGCTGTGCCAATGCGCTACGATGGCCGAATCATTTTAAAATATAAAAAAAATATATATACCTTTAGTGGCGTAACCTTTTTCCTTTTTTTCTACTTTATATTATGCCAACATTTGGTTGAGAAATCGATTTCTTGTCAGAAAATGAAATATTTTATTTTCTTTGCTCTGATAACAAAGCAAAGCGCGGCGTTGAGTTTCGTCAATCAGGTGGAAAATGGAAAACGGTCTGATTTAACTTTAAATTCTAATATTAAGCTTTATCGATAAACAGGATACTACATCAATAAATGATCATTTAAAACTAAGATGAACTCTCTGAAATCGTAAAGCTTTAGCTCATCTGGTAAGTAACATTTTCTATAATTACAGAACACTCAAAACAACAATTTATTGTCCTGTTTAATTACTTAAACTAGTTATTGTAATTAAATGCTGTAAGCAAGTTTCAGGAAACTTACAAACGTCATTCCCCCATTGAACTCTAATTGTGAATAGTTGACTGCCATTTTCTAATAGAAATTGGTTAAGTTATACTTAATCTCATATATTATTTAACCAGTGTTTAATTCACGGTTTCGCCCGTGTGTAAGCCGCATTAAAATTCTTAGCATATTTTTAATATTTTTAAAGTGTTAATCCACACTTAGAAAAAAAAAATACTTATTTAGAAAACGTTTAAAAGTTTTAACGTAGCGGGACCCGCACCTCCTGGAAACCTGGAAAGCCTGATCGGTTTCCAGGAGGCACGGATTCGAGTCCCGCTACGTTCAAATTTTTAAACGTTTTCTAAATAAGTATCCTTAGCGTAGTTTCAAAGATTGAAGCGTATATCGGTGAGAAACGACTTTGTAGTACAAACTTCAAGGGCGTAGGAAGTAAACGACTGGAACATGGCCACCCTTCCCCAATAGTCTGATACCCCAGAAAATTTGGCAACAAAAAATTTAAAGTCTGTAAATTTAAAAATAATCTGTGTAGTGTTTGATCTTGTTTATGATGATGGAGATGGAAAACGGAGAAATAATTTAAACGAATAAAACATAATTAATATGTGTTATACTAATTTAGTAGTAGATCCAGATATTGAATAATTAAAAAATAAAAAGATATTAAAATAATAATGACTATATATTTTTAATATTCTGTTAAGTTCCTGTTGGCTTATTATAAAAATTATTACTCTGCAACTCTAAACTTTTTAACATTTTTTGAAAAGACAAAGGGAGATACGAGAGAGACTTCTTAAAACTTTTCGAAAAGATGAAAAGAGAACAACTACCTATTTAATAAGTAAACATGAACTTATCAGTAAATTAGGTGAAAAATAAACAAATTTTACTTATTTTTAGTTACCTTTTATAAGTAATTGTAAGGAGACATAAACCATTTTAGATTTAATGGATTAAGAAATATAGTCTAATCCACTGGATCTAGAAACTAGGGCAGAAAGGCTAATTCAGACTGTAATTCGCTTTCTGGCTACAACTAGCTTATAAGATAAAAACACATAAGAGAATTTGTTATGTTAGAAAGCACTACATGTATGGTAAAATTGAAATATCGCTTATATACGTGCAAACTCATTGTTAAATTCCTAAATAATACTAAAAAATGACATTTATCTACCTTAGGAATTAGTTTATATATTGATATGATTATTATTTAATGTAAAGATTATTTGATGATTTTATCTGGATCGGATTTCAAAACCTGCAACCTTCGCCGTACAACGAAATGAGAAGTTAATTAATAAGGGCGTTGTGGGTTCGATTCCCACTCGGAGAAACAAATTCCGTCGTTAGAAGAAAAAGTGATTCAAGAACTTACTTTCTATCTTTTTTTAGTTAAAATATTCAAAATAAGGTAGATATATGCTAAAGGAATTTAACGTGCTATTCAAAGCTGAATGTTTAGTAGAACAATAGTTGTATGTGGCTGGCTAATGCTCTTTTGTAAATAAAATTACTTCTTTTTACTTGCTATCTGGTGAAGTCAAACGCGGTAAGTTCACTTACTTTTTGAATGTTACACAAGTAGTTTGTATTTCAGTTGTAGTATTTTTTTTTTACCTTTTAGTTCTAAATATATTCAAAAGGTATGTATATTATTTGTTTTTGTTATACTTTTTATTTAAAGAGTGTGATTTTTTTCATTTTCATGATCATTTATCATTATTTATAATTGGGATCATTAATTAAAATAAGCGTCGGGCTATAAAATTTTCGTAACATTAACAAGACCTTTAATTGGATTTCTCTATCCGAAATATTAAAAAGTGAGTATATATACATATATAAAACTCTTTCGTTACTAAGTGACTGACAGACAATGCACAGACGGAACTACTAAACTTGGAAACTTGAAATTGTCTTGTACATTAGGGAGTGTAAGGGAGCACTAATAAAGAATTTCTCGAAGTTTCTACAAAAACAGGGAAAAAATGGGATTTTTCATTTTAGCTATTAAATTCCACGTTACACCACTACTATTCATTATGTAGTAGTCTATATATTTTTTGTATGAGGCTATGATTTTCGACAAACACACGTTACAATTTTTTTTATATGCCTTCGAACTAACAAAGTTTCTTTTCAGTGAAGCGAAACAGAGTACAGATCTAACAGTATAAAATACATATCTGGAAAATTTTACCATCCTATATATTTTTTTCACCTAATTTAATAATGTAAGGCATAGACGACGGTTTTTGTACTCAATTCATCAAATCACCCGGGGATTTCCTACGGTATTTGAAAGGCAAAGGCTACAAAGGGACTGTAACTGAAACCCGGATAACGTACTCATCTATTACGAGACGGCCATAACTTAGGCTTTGTGAATTATAATAAGGAATTTTGTATTATATTAGATCGTAATAAAAGATAAAGGGAGCTGTATAATAATAGTTTTGTGAAAGTAATTAACTTGCTATTTCGCAAGGATATGTAGTTTAAATTTAAAAATTACATTTTTCCTATCAAATAAAATCGCGCTGTATCCCACTCACAACAGGGTAGATAGAGTGAACCTAGTGCTAAGACACTCTGCTCTCTTTACGCCTTCTTTTTAATTCTGAAGGCATTGCGTGTTGATCTTATCGCTATTGCCTTAGACACCAAAACAAAGAAATGAAAATGTTAATTTTAATAAATATTTAATTTCATCGAGCAGTGATTGTACCAACAACCAGTCGCATTTACAGTCACACACTTGTGCCCCTGCGCTACGACTGGCCTCAATCAAATAAATAAATAAATAAATAATAAAAAGCTCCATGCTGTCGCATATCGTAGGGTAGGTAGAAGGAACCTATTGTCAAGACATTCCGTTCCCCATTTTGCACTTTTGATATTGTTTAGTTGGAATCTAACCGTTGCGTTAACAGTCATAATAGCTCTCTAATCAGATTCTTATTTTCCATAAAAATGTAAAAGAACAAAATAAAAAGAAAAAAAAACTACAGTCAAACAAAAAGGGCAAAAAGGAAGCCTCATTAGTTTCAACAAGTTGAAGTTGATTAAGATTTTTTTAAGAACAACCCAATTAATGAAGGTAAAAAACTGAGCTTTGGCAAAGAATGGATGTTTATTTTACTTAATAATAATAAGAGTATTAGGACTATTAATACTTATATTTTATTATGTAGAAGATACTGTAGAACTTCAATTTATTTTGTTTTCTTGTACAAAATCATAACGTTTTTTTTATTTTCGATGTAAACCTGCGCTTGCATCTTCAATACGTATTATTGCTTATTTAGGGGTAAATAAGAATAAATGACATAGAGGCCAGTCGTGGCGCAGGAGCACAAAGTGTGACTGTAAAACCGACTGGTTGTGCCAACACGCAATGCCTCCAGAATACGGCAGAAAGTGGGGAACGAAGTGTCTTAACACTAGGTTCCCTCTTCCCGCCCTGCTGTGTGAGGGATACAGCGTGAAGCTGATTTACATATAGCTGATTGAACTGGAAGGGATAGGATCCATCAAATTACTATATCGTATTCGTATTTTACACGCGTAAAGTACTTGCAGAATTTGAAACCACGAAAGTCAAGCTCAGTCAAGCTCATCTCACTGTGCCACAGTGGTTTCTAAATTATTATAAGCAAAGCAACAATAGGTACATATTTCGAGTATATTGAACAATATTTTAGCGTCAATCATGTAGAAAAATAAAATAACTGCCAGTACTAATGCTTCGTCACGTTTCATAAAAAGAAAATTGTTGAAGCGTTACATGGATTTACAAATTTTTTTAGGTATTTTTGTGTTTTTTTACATGTAATTTTAATAGAGAAGTAGAAAGGTCTTTTTTAAGGACTCTTTTTAGTATATGTTATCAAATGTATTTTATTTATAACTTGTCTTTGTTTCCGTTTTTAGAAATTTCGAAAAATCCTCTCTTAGGCCTCTTCTACACATTCTAGATCCAACTGTCTGTACTTCCGTCTGTGCATTGTTAATCAATTAAAGTTAAATATATTTATATTATAGATAGAACGTATATATTAAAATCCACCATGAAAACTAGCTTAGATTTCAACTTAAATCATTGCGTTATATGCTAATAGTGCCACACTGTACAGTGAGGCAGATATCGCTATCATTATATTTGTTTGCCTATTAACTGATCCACAAAAGATTTTTTTAAATTGAGTGAACTTTACTATACAATACGGTAGACGAAGCGTACAAAATACAGCGAAGTAAATGCCACCAAATAGAAATGTCTTTCATAGAAATAATGAATATTTTCGAGCATGAATATACAGAATGAATAAAATGTTATGCAGTTTTTTTTTCTGTTTTTATTTAAATATACCATTGGGTATTTTTTTGTAAAATGAGAAACATAGCTATTGAGAATGTTGTATAGGTAAAATGTATAATTTTAGGTAATGGTTCTGGTTGGTTCTCACAATTTTTAAGCCTCATTTTTATTTTATACGAGTGTCAAGGAATAACCGTGAATAGTAGTGCGTCACTCTGCTTTCCACTCATTTTAAAGATCTACTAAGTAGACATTTTTTTTTCATACTCTTATTTCGCATATAGCATGATAAGCAAGTGTAGACGGACATGAGTGACCGAACTCTCCTCACTCTGTCTTGCTAACAGAAAAAAAACAAAAATAATTCAATTCCTTCGAATCTGAATCGAACTCACAACTGCCGCGCTTACAGTCAGACTGGGCTGCTGCGCCATACCAGTCTCTTTATTTATATTTATATAATTTTAAAACATACTTTCGCATACAACCGGTGCCCCTCCAAGTATATCATTATTTCCAAGAGCACCAATTAGGGGTGGAAGCCAGTGCCAGAGCTCACTCTACTCAACGCGTGGACTACACTTTTGAATACTTGCAAGCCCTTTTGATATATTCCGCTTTAAAAGCATTTTATAAGGTAAGAGGTGGATTTTGAAAGTTCAAACCGTTATATAAATCACGATTTCTGTGAAGTTTTATTATTTTTAATAATTTGTATATATTTCTATAAAATCTGATGGTTTTTTTATATTCAATATGAAATATTAATATATGAAATCAGGTTGTAATTGGATATCTATATGTAGTTATTTATAGCGCTTACATTTATTCATATTTAAACACATTTACATTTATTCAAATTTTGACATATTTATATGTGTGTATGTACGTATATAACGTAATTTGTGGAGGTCGTCGTGGCTGGGTTCGATTTCCACTCGGAGCAATGACTAATCTGTTTGCAATCCTTGCTCTGGGTGAACAGTCAAGAACAGAATATCTAAGATCTCTTTGCTAACCACACTATGCGGTAAGAAACGAGAAGTTGCTTTTTAATATAACTGTCTTTGTACTTATTAATCTGTTTTTAGCTTCACGCTGTATCGGGATACAGCGTGAAGGGCAAGGTGGGAAGAGGAAACCATATATTAAGACACTCCGTTCCCACTAAGACTCTTCGGTTCCCTAGTTTCCACCGAATTCTGGAGGCATTGCGTGTTGAGTGTCGGAACCTGACGCCGTATTTTACATACTTACCAAAGCGAAAAAATTAAAATATTAAATATTTAATAAATAAAATTTTATAAATTTAATAAATATTATAATTTATTTATTAAATATTTCATTTCTTCAAGTGGGAATTGAACCCACAATCTGTAGTGTTTTAAGGCTGTTATGTTTATCCTACAAGGAGTCTATCCTATTAACATTATGTATATACTTAACAGTCTGAATTACATTTTTTTAAAAAATCGGTGGCTATTTAAAGATTTTTCCACATAAGCTTTCAATACCTTATAGAACCCTTAAAGGGTGAATTATAAAAAACCATGAATCACGTGTTCAATGAAATATTTTTAAGAGTCCGAATTTCAAATTTTATAAAAATCGGTGCCGACATTAAATAAAATCCATACAAAATTTCTACCCTTACTTCATCCCTTTAGGGTTAACATTTTTCAAAATCCCTTAGTGGATGTCCAGATTATGAAAAGACACATCTGTCCAAATTTCACGTTTCTACGCACAGCGGTTACGGCTGTGCGTGCGTCTTACCTCAGTCAGTCAGGTACATGTCCTTTTATATATATAGATAGATAGATAGATACAATTATACATTTAGGTACATTGTATACATCAAAGATAAACTATACTACGCTATTCATAAGATGGGAACACGAATTAGAGGAGTTTAAGTATGCTTGAGATTGACTGTGGACTGATTGTTGTTGTTAAACCCCTTTGAATATTACATGAAATATTAATATTTAGATAGAAATTAGGGCCTAAGTGCTCAGTGGTGTTGTGGTACAGTGGTTGTGACTTCAAATATTATGTGGGTTACTTAACAATAAAGAAATTGAATATAGTAAAATTTAAGGGTAGATAGGTAGATCCTAGTGTTAAAACACTATTTTTCATCCGCGTTGGCGGAGCTTAACGTCGCGTTTTGACTCTCAACTCTTCCCATAGCAACGAAATGAAAATAATACAATCCCCTGAGTAGGAATCGAACCCACAACCGTTATGTTTACAGTTAGACAGTGTGCCATTGTGCTAATATGGCCTCTAAAATGGTAATCGTAAACCGTCTCATCATCATATCGACGATATGAAATATTAAATATTTTGATTTCCTTGCTCTAGTAACGAGGCAAATTTTGTAATTGAGTCCCGTCATTCAGGACGCATTGGCTCCAGAATTCGGCGGAAACGAACGGAAGCGGAACTGTGACACTATGTTCCCAGGTTCCCTCTGCCCACTCTGTTATGTTATACAAGATACAGCGTGACACTTAAAAAAAACTTGTCAAAACATCGGTTCGTACTTCATAGAATCAGTAAAGTAGCGGACGCCGTTTCGTGGTCGGCGTAATTGATGGTATTCGTGTGTGATGTGGGCGCACGGTTCACTGAATTAGTTCGCAATTATTGTTACAAATCCAACCTAAGTATAGACAACTGGATATAGTCAATGTGTATTTGTTATAATATACTTATTTTATTTTATGTCAAGACATAGCGCATAGCTAGTGTCAAGACATAGCGCGGCGTTGAGTTCCGCCACTCAACACGCATTGCCTTCTGAATTCGGCAGAAAGTGGGGACCGAAGTGTTTTAACACTAGGTTCCCTCTGCCTACCCTGCCATTCTTTAGATAAATCAAAAAAAATAATTAAATCAGTTTCACGCTGTATCCCGCACACAGCAGGGTAGGCAGAGGGAACCTAGTGGCTAGACACTCCGTTTCCCACTTTCTGCCGACTTCTGGAGGCATTGCGTGTTGAGTGGCAGAACTCAACGCCGCGCTTAACCTCGACACCAGAGCGAAGAAAATGGAAATATAAATTTAAGTAAATATTTCATCTCCTCGAATGGTGATCGAACCCACAACCAGTCGGTTTTACAGTCACACCTCGTGCCGCTGCTCCACGACTGGCCTCAACTTACAACATACTTTAGATACTTTAGATCGATCAAAATTATGAAAGAATAGAGAGACTGTCACTACATTTTATTTACTTTTACTTACACCATAAAAAATTGAATCCATGACCATTCCGGTACATTTACACAACTGTACCAAAAGGATGTATCTTCCTGAAATAAACATGTAATTTACGAAGCGAATGTACATTTCTGACTATCACATACGGTTCACGGCCCGAATAATCGGAGGCGTTTGTGTGATGTGGATAAATTGGTGGGCGAGCATGACTGGACGTGACATGTTGATTATTACAGAACATCAATAGCGAATAAATTATTTGGCCTTTAGTTTTTCTTGATAATGCTAAAAAAATCAGTTTTACGCTGTATTCCGCACACAGCAGGGTACGCAGAGGGAACCTAGTGTTAAGACATTTCGTTTTCCAGAAGAGGAACTCCACGCTGCTTTGTCACGGCACCAGAGTGAATAAATGAAAATATAAATAAATATTTCATTTTCTCGAGAGGGGATTGAGTCCAAAACCATCCTCGTTTACAGTCACACACTTGTGCTCCTGCGCTATGACTGGCCTTGAGTGTTATAATTTTAATATAGAAAAGAGTAGGATGAGGGAGGCTAAAATATCTCATATTCAGTTTTTGGACGTTCAAAAACATTATGTGTTGAATGGGGACACCATTTTGAGAAAATATTCTCTAAGACTGCATATCTATTCTTGACATTCAAAGAAGCTCGACCTCCTCACTTACGCGGGATATATAGTCTCATTACAGACGAACGTGGGTGGTGTATCACACTCCCCCGCACTACATGCATGCTCGCACATTTATCGACGCCAAATTCCATCCTTATATAACCGTTAGTAGCCACATAAGATCTGATCATTTCCTAGATGACGAAGGACTCATTTTTGTGTGACCCATTGAGCCATACAAGCCTCTAGAATGATCTCAAAGTCATGTTCAGGCCAAACGCCTGTTATAATTTAATAACAATAATTTTTACATTACACATATGCTCATAGGTGATATAAATAATGTATTTATTTGTCTTACAATTACCCTACCATAGCATTGTAATTTTTCCTTTCTTGTTTAACTCGAGTCCACGTCCACTTACACGTGTCCACACCTAAATTTACTGTTTTAATTATTATCACAAAGAAGTCAGCCTGATAGACAGAGAATTCCACTACAAGTCATATCAATCTTATATAACTCCAAGACCTTTGAAAGCCAAGTATGTGGCACTGAATCATATGTCTTCTTATAATCTATCCAAGCAGTAGTGAGATTTTTCCTGTTTCGTCTTAACTGTTGGCTTATAGCTGTATCAATGACAAGTATTACCATTTAATATATTGTTAGTGTGTATTTATAATAATAAAGGCCTCAATTTCAGAGAAAAATATATATTTTTAAATTTCTTATATGACATGACGTTTTCAGAAGAAAACTTCCTGTGTATGTCCAATTTTGGCAAAGACCTCCTCCGAGTTTTTTCAATCTAATCTATTATTTGGTTTTGTTAACTTCTTATTCCATAAAAAAATCGCTGTATTTATTCTTTACTTTATTTTCCATACGCCTATATTGTATTCTTCTTTTTCTCTTGTTATCTTTTCGGTATCAAAATAAGATGCTTTTATTTTCAATATTCGATACCTATTATAATATGCCCAGTAGTAGGTAGTAACTGATCTAGGTAAGTGTATTCGTTGACGTTCTCAATGTTCTAATTATTAATACTAATGGACTCTTTTGTGAGAATAGTCATAGCCTTTGTGTATACCTCGCTCTATTTTTATGTTGTTTATGTTAAGGACGAGGCCGGTCGTGGCACAGCGGCACGAGGTGTGACTGTAAAACCGACTGGTTGTGGGTTCGATCCCCACTCAAGGAGATGAAATATTTACTTAACTTTATATTTCCATTTCTTCGCTCTGGTGTCGAGGTTAAGCGCGGCGTTGAATTCTGCCACTCAACACGCAATGCCTCCAGAATTTGGCAGAATATATAAATAATTCTTAATTAATCTCCTGTACGATGACGTTTCCTCAAGCCAAAATAAGCATGTCACAAAAATAAAAATTTGAAATTACAGTTTTTCTATCAGTTATTTTCATATATGAAATGTAACTATTTGCCAAAAATTAAACATATTTAATTGTAATATGATAATTCGAATGGAGAAAGTAAACGACATTATTGAAACAATATTTATTTTGCCTGAACACGTGTAAACAAACTCGTGCATTGTCTACTATAGTCCCACTCTCGATCCATTTGAGTTAATCCTATATGATTTTCAACTCACGGCAAATGCATTTTTTCACGTTCAATTTGGGTTAAAATATTTTATGTTTCAATGTATTTAAAAATAGGACATTCATTTTTGCTACTGTGAGAAATAAAATAAGAGAAAAATATAAAATTAGAGAAATGCATAAAATAGCGTCATATAAATATGTTTTTATTAAATTATTGTTAAATAATAACTAAACAATAGACACAAATATATTTTATTTAATTAGTTACTTTCGTTTATTTACATTTATTGGAATAAATATTATCAACGCAACGCCCCGTTGCATATTGTACTAGATATAGCAAGTATCAGGAAAGAAATGCAATAAATAATTATATTGCCTCGAGTGAGAACCGACCCCATATATCATACTCATACGTACTCATATTCAGGGATGTTTTAATTTTTACGTTACCATGGCTTCAATAATATATATTTTTTGGCTTAACTCGGTATGGGGAAGGGAGTGTCTTAACACTAGGTTCCTTGGCCTATCCTGCTGTTTGCGGGATACAACGTAAAGTCTTCATAGTAGTTTTATTCAAATAAACAGATTATTTAAATGCGTATATAATTTCTGATATGTGTTTTTCTAATAATTACTTTACTCACGCTGCTTCCAGTACATAGTAGAGTAGGCGGATACGAGGTCCCTCTGGCCTTTTACTGTCAAGGCATATAATTATATTTTTAAACCATCCAGTTGTTTCGGAGGACAAACATTCTTACAAAATATCTACGTAAAAAAAGCTTCATGTAGATATGGATAGGCGGAGGGAACCTACTATATATATAACCCATTGCTCCCCCTGTCTTACCATATTTCAGACTTCGTATTCCCACACCCCGCCCAATTTTTTTAGACTATGTTGTCAGTAATTGGCGGAACTGAACTCCGTATTTTGTCTTCTTACCCGAGCAAGGAAATGAAAACAATTTATTATCCGTAGTGATCGAGCCTACCTCCGAAATAATCATCGCGCTTAAGGTCAGGTGCGGTTTCAATTTAAAATAATTATAGATTTTTTTATTGAAAGCGTGAAGCTAGAACTGTATATAGCACGTATAAAAACTATAGTTATAGCTTAAATGTTATAGCTTATTTTTTAATTAGTATTTATTTATTTAGTAATATAGTTTTATTATTAAGTAGAATCACAGAAGCATGAATTATAATACAAATTTATTTTATTTCAATGCTTAGATGAGTTGTAGAAAAAAATATTGCATGTTATATGTATTAAACGAACACAATCAAGAACAAAAAAACATGATTTTTCTATTGGAATTATATATATATTTACATATGTACTTACGTATTTTATTCCCTTGAATTTTTTATATTTTTATATATATATATATTTATTCAACCACTTGTAATTTTATTTTATTAATACCACAAAAAATACGTATAAATATTACAAAAATTAAATAAAATGGTATTTTAATACATAATTATATGGATAAATGAATAAATTTTGTTTCAGACGACGAGTTTGGTGAGAAATCGGTGTCGGTGTTGTTAGATGGTGAAGAATCGGAGCTTATATTCATTGATCATCCCAGCACAGAAATGTCGGTCAGTGTTAAATATATATTTATATATTTATTTATACAAATAATAAATAAGAAACAAAAAATAAAATTCGAAAAAGTTTTTATTTAAACTCTCTAAAAAGTAGAAAATATATATTTTTTTTTTAATTTTAACCATCAACTCCTTACGTCATTATACACAATGTATATAATCATAAAAGATTGTCGCGTTAACTAGTACTAATTTAATTATGTTTAATCTGCTAAGTTAAAATTTTTAAAGTTTCCATTTAATTAAATATTGATAAACACCAAAATAAAATAAATATAAGCGTCGAAGTAATCATCATATAAAAGTGATTTCCTACAGTACAGCTGGTATATATACATACCTATTGAAATATGCACACAACGTTTCTGAGGTGTAGTGTAACAACCTGACGTATAGAAGAAAACAAAAATAGCATAGATTTTATCATGCATAAAGCAAGATAAACAGAAGGAGTCTTGTGAAGTCTAGTGATAAGACAATCTATTTCCCATTTTCTTCTCAACTTTAGAAACATTGCGTGTTGCGTCGCGGATTTTAACGCCACACATCGTATTGTTACCAGAGAAAAATTAAAAAAATATCACGTACAAAGGATAAAATACATTTTTCCTACTTAAACTAACAATGTATGTCTAAATTGATTTCCCTCTCGAGATAATACGATAAACCTAAAACGATACAATGTAGAGGCAGCCTTTTATCCCCAATCATAAATTATTTATCGTCGTCTAACAAGCGTCTGGTCGGAGGCATTGAACGTCTAAAACAATACCGCTAACGCCTACTCTTATACAATCGATTTATGATGGATATTCTTTTGTCGCCTCTGTTTGCTCATTGACAGATCTTTCCATGTTTTTTGTATATTGGAGCTTGAATTGAAAGTATTATAATAAATTTATATATAAGTTTTTTTTTATATTTCATATTTCTATTTCATTGCTTTGGTAAAAAAGCAAAGCGCGGTGTTGAAGGCCGCCACTCAACAAAGAAAGCCTTAAGAGTTTGGTGGAAAGCGAGGAACGGAAGTGTTTTTAGTTTCACACATACAATTTAATGCATTTTTTGTATACAATACACATGTTATGTGTGGGTGACACACACACACACACATACAATAAAAAAAATAAATGAACACTAATTCCCTACTGCTCATTAACAACCACATTTTTTATGTCATTTTTTTTCCATAGGTTGAAAACTGTATGTCAACATATGAGCCGCACGCCTGCGTCGTGGTCTACTCGGTGGTTGCTAAAAGTTCGTTCATAAGAGCTGGTGAGCTCCTCTCCTACTTGGCGAGGGAACAGTTCACGGTGGACAGGACCGTAGTGCTTGTTGGCAATAAGGCTGACTTAGCGAGGGCTAGGCAGGTTTCTACTAATGGTTAGTATTGGATTTTTTTTGTAGTAAGTTTATTACGTAAATTAGTTATATATTTTATTTATCTATTAATTTTAAACAGAGCTACTCACAGTGTGAGGCAAAGAGCGGCGTTGAGCTCCGAGATACAATGCGTCGAGCAATCGGTGAAAAGTGGGGAATGGAAGTGTCTTAATAGGAACGGAGTGCGTTAATATTAGGTTCTCAGATTCCTTTGCCTACCCTGATATGTGCGTCTCGTAATTTTGTATATAAAAATATCTTTTTATATACAAAATTACGAGACAAGGCAAAGAGAGCTTAGTGTTGAGACATTCCGTTTTTCGCTTTTCGTGTAGTGGAACTTACTACTTCATTTTGTATAAACTATGTTGAGAGATGAAAATAATTCTAAGCCCTGACTGGGGATCGAACCAATAACCATCGCATTTGTAGCCAGATGATGTTCCACTCCGCAATGAAGGCCTCCAACACGGTCCTCAAATAAAAATTATTGGAATTTTAAGTTAGTTTTAGAACTCTTTGTCGGAAGCTTACTATTTAAAAAATCCAATGAAACTTTCCCAGCATATTACTAAGAAATTTTGTAATAACTAGATTTATATAAAGATTAAACTCAACTCTTTATTTTGTTTCAATGTTTTTTTTCCGTTACCGACTATGGAATTTGGCTATATTGGGAAGAGTAAGGATATGGGAACGGTAGAACGAGGTGTTACGTGCTATATTTCACGCAAATGTATTTGCGTGCTACAACTAATTATTTATTTTTTAAAAGACTTTGCTCATATAAAATTATATTTTTAACCTATTAATACTCGTGTCTTATATTTGACACTTCGGTCTAGTGCATAATTTGATAATTTTTAATAATTTATTTTAATACTTCACAATTTAAGATTACTTATAAAATAATTTGAAACGATTCCTGAAGAAATCGAATTAGTGTTAAAAAAAGAAATTAAGTTTAAGGTGTTTTCTTCTTGTCCATGTCGTGTACAATATAGATATGGGTTTATTTTTTTATTCAGAGGGTAAGGCTCTTGCTACTTCAAGAGATAGCAAATTCATTGAAACCTCATCGGGCATCCAGCACAACGTGGACGAACTGCTGGTAGGGATTCTGAAACAAATAAGATTGAAGGAAAATCGTGATAAGAAGCAAGCGAGAAAAAGTGGAAAACAGGTGAGTTCAAATACTTTCATATAATAAAATTTTAAGCTACAGGGCAAGCTGAGGGAACCTAGTGTTAAGACCTTCCGTTTCCCACTTTTCCCCACTCGAATTTTTCGGGGCATTGCGTTTTGAGTGTCTGAACTCAACGCCGGGCTTAACGCCGAGCATGCCTTGGTGTCAGAGCGAAAAAATAAAAATATTTAGAAATATATTATTGAAATGTGTGGGGAACGGAAGTATCTTAATGGGAATGGAGTGTATTAAAGATAGGTTCCCAGGTTCTTTCTGCCTATAGTTAGTTATTTTAGCTTCATGTTGTACCCTGCTATGTGCAGAATACAAGATGAAGTTAAAATAACAAGCTTATAAAATTTTCGACGGTTCTTTATAAGAACGTATAGCTCCTAGACGGTTACCAAGGTCGAGGGTTCAAATCCCACAATGTTATTTCTTTTTATATTATGCATTTTCTAAATTAATTAAATTAACGTTAACATGATCATTACAAATGCTTATCTTCGAATATTAAAAAAAAATCCTATTTCACTTAACCAAAGTTAAAAATCTTTTCAAATAAATAATTTCAAAGAACCAAAACAACTGTTCCATTCTTTCTATTAATTAGATCTAACTCAAAACTTGATTAAAATTCACAAAAGAGATTGCGTCAAAAGCCCGAAGCCTTGTTTAAATTCTATAAATTTGGAGGTTACTTTAGCGATTGAATTCATATACCTTCTGATTTTCGCAAGGAAATAGAAAATTTTATGTCAACTTTTACTAAAACATTGTATTTTTTGTTATTATAAACAATATATTTATTTTAAATGAATGGCAAAGCAGCTATGAAGATCGTTTTTTCTCTGCACGAATTCGAGACATTTCGTTGTAAGTAGTGGAGCACAACGCCACGCTTTCTCTTGGAGAAATTAGAAATCTTGGAAAAATTATTCTTTATAAATTGAAATTAAATTAACAATCATCGCGCAACGAAATATTTTATTTTTTTAGCTTCACGCTGTATCATTCATATAGCATAAGACATTTCGTTCCCCACGAACACTCAACTTTCCAGACATTGCTCAACGCCGCACTAGAACAAAGAAATAAAACGAATTTATTACCAGTGTAGGAATCGAGCAGACAACCGTCGCGTTTAGTCACACACTGTTCTGCTGCGCCACGACGGCCTTATAAGTATAATATATTTAACATAATATATAACTTTGTTACATTATATTCAAACAGGATTCCAAGCCATCAAAGCTAGCGAGCTCCCGCACCCACATATCTCTCAGCATCGCCCGTGAATTGCTACAGAAGATCTGTATAAATGACATATCCAAGTCGAAATCTTGCGAAAATCTACACGTTTTGTAAACTTATGTATGTATGTATGCATCATGGTATCTATCATGGGAACTTGAATTATATTTCATTATATTTCTTAAAAATTTAGCGTCATTATTATAAAAAAAATAAAAAATCTAGTTATTTTTTTCATGTAACATATCAATCTTGACATTGCCAATTTACGTATACTTTTTATACCTTCTCTTATAGATACGAAAAGATGTTTAAAGATTTTCTTAATATCAAAAAGTTGTTACCACTAAATTTAATTATTACGTTTAATGAACTGTTATACTATAAGTAAGTCATTTATTATTATTTTATCATATATTTTTATAAAATTACTAATCCTATTGAAAACACATTTTTTTATTTTAAAAAGAGTTTTAATAACATTGCATAGCGGACTTATTTCATCTGTACCTTTATTGCTGTTTTTTTTTTTATTTCTTAATTAAAATAGTGATTTATTCTGATTTAGTAAGACTACATACAAAAAAATATTTATTGGGTCTAAACAGACCACATTTATACAACATATTAATCTATAATACAAAAACATCTGACGTTTGCTTTAAATTCTTAGAGGTCTAATTAAAGTTGAAATAAATCGCAACGTGGATTCCAAACGAAGGCAGATATCGTGAAATCTAAAAGGACAAATTGATAGACGGTAAGTCAATACGGTCTTTTCATTTCATACTCAGATATTGTTGACGAAGTTCTCGAGTATTTATCATTGAATTTTAATGGTAAATACATATTTAATATGGATATATTTATATTAAGCGTTGAAAGTTTCTCAGTCTTGTTGTAATACCTACTATTAGATATAAGTACTTATTATTTGTAAATAAATCAACTGGTTGCGTAGGTTTTGTTTTTATAAACATCATTAAAATTAAATTTTTTTTTTGCATATAAAGTTTATGTATGACGACATAAATAAAAAAATAATCAACACATCGTTCGTTTTTACTTTTTCTTATTTTCATAAATCTTTTACAATAGGTAGGTTCACCAGTATTTTCTGTGCTTTTAGCCGGAACCGGACCGGATATACAAAAAAACCGGACAAGAGCGAGTCGGGCTCGCCCTCTGATGGCCTTTTCTAGAGCCATTTCATCTGATACCTTACTTGAACCAGCGGCTTTAATACCAAATGTTCCTCTTTTAAGTTTATTATTACTAGGAACTAACCACATATGTATTGTTTTCACAAATGTTTTTTTCTGAACTAGTACTATCTGTAGATGCTAGCTGCCAAATTTCATCATTCTAGGTCAACTGGAAATACCCTATTAATTTTGATTCCCTTTATAATGTCGAAATTTATAGTGTCGAAACGCGTTTTTTGCGATGTAAACGACGACATCTTTTTTCTAAGTAATACATTTACAAAACAGTGAATATATAGTTTGAATTTCAACTCAATATCTACAAGCGTTCCTGAGATAAAGATTCTTGACAGACAGACGGACAAAAAAATGTTTCCTTTTTTCCATAAAAGTTACGGAACCCTACAAATATATCAAAAAATATACATTACTCGAATTAGGTCGCTACGCATATCTACGTCCTAACTGTACTACAACGGATTCATGTATGTTTAAAATATATTTTTAATTTTACCTATAACATATTATATTTAGTTCAAACCCTAAGCCCTTTATCGATTTATCTTCTAAATAATTTAAAATATAAATATTTTTGCCTACCTATTACGTAAAGATTGATAATGATTTTCTCAAAGAAAGCTAGCTTAGTAAAAATATGAGAACATTTTCTTGAATCTTACCATGTACTACGGTTATTGAATCTAATTTACGATGTTTTGTTCGAGCTTTGGGGTGTTTACAAATAGAATGGGGGTGCTTGAGGCCCTCTTGGTAGTGATTTAGTTTCATCAATATATTTTTCACCAATTTTATATTTATTAATAAATATATGCAGTGTTGTTACAACACTAAATATATGTCATATTATGTAGTACGCGGGTAAATAAATAAACAAAAATAAATTATATTATTGTTCTATATTTATATTTCATTTTACAGAAACATTCTAATTTATTATGTGTATGATATATTTTATTAAATCTTATTATTTCTACATTACCTCTTACATAAGCGAACAATGGAAGATGTAGTTATATATACTACCTATATATCTGTTGTATCTTATCAAGGCTTCTCTAAATAGCTCGCAAATTGCGAGATATGTCTCGATGTATAGAAAATTATTATTTTGTTTACTATTCTGTTATAAATGTACTAATACATCGTTCTTTCTTACTTTCATTTTTTTTTATTCTGTGTATAATATGTTACTTTCTTTAAAAAATTATGGTAGAAGTCAATATAAAAAAAAACTATTACCTGGAATTCAAAATTAAATATTTTATAAATTACCTTAATTAAATTATTATATTAGTGTTTGTACTTACCTGAAAAACATGCTTCAAAGTAAATGGTTAAATATTTTAGTTCGGTCTTTTTCCTAACCTTATTTTGTATTCAGAAAATAAATTTAGAAAATATGATGAACATAAAAAGAGTTCTTCATAATGAATATATAATAATTTTCTTCGAAATTGACTTTCGTGACGCAGATGAAAGGCGTCTTATATAGGGCAGGTCGAGTCATTTGAACCACCCACGAGTCAAGATCATACAGATTGCGACGTAAAATATAAAATAGTTATATATTTTCTTATTTATTTCGTTTTTAGGTTAACCTTTATTCAAAATAAGTATTTTTAATTTAAATTTTCATTATTTATAACAATTATTTAGTATTTCATTGATTTATCTTTACTTAATTTGTATATGTATATTATATTTTTTTAATGTTATTAGAATATGTAGTAGGTATCTCTTATTATTCTACTTTTATAATATTAGGTATTTGAATTCACTGAGTGTCAGTATTACGTAACTTTAGAGAATATTACGCTTGGTAATTATATAGAGTAAGTTCACATGTTATTGTTAGATGACTAACTATATTTTTCTATGTAAAACTTTCTACGATTTTTATAATATAATCTGTTTTTTTTATTTTATCTGTCCCACAGTTAGTTGGCAGCTTTAAAAGAGGTCATTTTACTTGGTTCGATAAAAAAAACTGTGGCACAGATAAGAAATGTTTATGGAACTTGTATTCTCCTTTATATTTTTATTGTAGTTTATGGTTAAACTTTTTATAGACTGATTGCATCGCTCCCCTGATACTTGTACAATCAAAAGCATATATTTTGATATATCTCTTATAAAGCAAAAAAAAAGTGCAAATAAATATTTAGAGCAGTATTTCATTCTTTTAATGAATATAATTTGTTTTCTAGTTTAGTTAAATATCTAATTTACGGTTATATATTTTAATTAACATTGTCTAGACAGTTTTAGTGAAGATTCTGAAATTAATGCAGAAACGGATTCATTTCCAACTTTCGTAGAAGAGTTGAATAATAATATCTTGCAACTCAACTGAGATCATGTACTGAGTTAAAAATACATTTTTAATTTAAAATATTAAACATTTTTCCTTTTATCAACACTCTTTGTCTAGTTCGAGTCATTACTGAGCTAAAATTTATATTTTAACTGAAGAGAGAATATTATATATAGATATATATATATTTTTCGTGTAAATTTTCTCATAGAGAAATTTAAATCGATATTTATCTGTTGTTAGCTTATTACGTATGGCTATTTCTTTCACTTTATTGACTAGAGATCTTCTTAGATGCAATCAGTCATTATAATAACAATCCTTTTGTAGCTCTTTATTTATAAATACTATTTGTGTTCCTACTGAAATTATTCTAAGATTTCTAACGAATTTATTGTAGATATTTCTCGTTTTCGTTCATCACAAACAGAGATGCATTGAAATGGGCAACGTTAAGCTTTAAATAATATAACCTTATGTAATTTAAGGTGAATGGTGTATGGAGAGGCGTCTTTGTCTGTGTCTTCCTTTTTTAAATGTAAGTATTATCTTATTTCCTTATATGGTAATAAAATCCAAATGTATACTTAAATGTCTATCTATTTCATAGTTGTATATTAATTTTAACATACAAATGTTATGATATATAAATGTAATGATAATATTTTATTATAGTCCAGTTGGGAGTTTACGATTTATAGCAATTTTATGGTTTCTTGACTGCAACAGCGGTTAGGTTCAGTTCTCATATACCTGTATATTTATAATGCATTTTCTCTTTTAAAAATTATACATTTAAAGAAGTATTGTTTTCTTATTATAGTTTTAAGCTTTTTAAACATCTCGACTGGATTATATAAATTTTCAAATTTACTGTACGATATACATACATATATTAATAATTGTTATAATAATCTGTTAGCCAAGAAATTGTCTGTCAGCCACCGACATCGACAAAATTTAGATTTTTCTGAGATGTTTTTATTTTTATGGCACTTTTTGAAAAAAACTCTTCATACCGATGTTCGATTT
Source organism: Heliconius erato x Heliconius himera (assembly GCA_013421005.1). Taxonomy (NCBI): domain Eukaryota; kingdom Metazoa; phylum Arthropoda; class Insecta; order Lepidoptera; family Nymphalidae; genus Heliconius; species Heliconius erato x Heliconius himera. Next base: position 11,740 of record JAATLQ010036621.1, on the reverse strand, counting down.
AAACTTGGGTAAGTTTTTTTCATTTCATCGTTGGGATAATAAGATGAAACACAATGTTAAGTACCGCCACTCAACACGCAATGTATCAAAAGTTTGGCTGAAAATAAGAGTGTTCTAACACTAAGGTCCCTCTGCCTACTTTGCTATATGCAGGATACAGCGTGAGGATTTTTTTTATTGAACCATTATATACTAAAAAAGTTGACACTATTACCTAATTTGTTCATATTTAGTCAACTTTTTAATCTTACAGTTACACTTTAAACCCAAATCTATTGCTATCATTATTATACACATAGCACACTGCGAACAAGTCCATTATAAGTTTAAAATCTATATATATAAAAGGACTTGTGCTGACTGACTGAGGTAAGACGCACGCCGAGCCGTAACCGCTGATGGTAGAAACGTGAAATTTGGGCAGATGTTTATTTTCATATTCTGGACATCCACTAAGAAGGAAATTTCAAAAATTTTAATCCTAAAGGGATGAAATAGGGGTTGAAAGTTTGTATGAAAAAAAATTTTAATCTGCACCGATTTTTATAAAATTTGAAATTCAGACTCTTAAAAATATTTCATTGAACACGTGTTTCATGGTTTTTAAGAATTCACCCCCTAAGGGTTCAAATAAGGGGTTGAAAGTTTATATGGAAAAATCTTTAAATTGCCACCGATTTTTATAAAAATCTAAATTCAGACTGTTAAAAATATTTTATTGAACGTGGTTTTTTTAGATTTCACTTCTAATAAGCGGGCGAAGCCGCGCGCGTCCTCTAGTCTAATATATGTATTTCACTTTGATGAATTCTAAATATTTAAGTTATTATAAATTTCAAAACTATACTAAGAATACTACTATATATTAAGGCAGACAGACAATTTCGTACATCGTTCATTTGGTGTTACAATGACATAATTGTATTTTTTGTTAAAAAAAATTTACATTTATTTCTATGCTGAAACATTATTTATGAGCTTTGATAGCATCTCCTAATATATTTCAAAAAGTTTAAATCCGACATTGTTGCACCAAATAAGGATTATAATCTATGTACATACATATATACTGATTTAATATGTTATATCTATATTTCTATCTAAGATCTAAAGTCTGAATATTCTTGAATAGTTGAACAAAGTGTTACCGTAGGTCGTGTACTCGTATAGTTTACACTTCCGTTACTGTTTTCGGTGTTTTTCGATTTGAAAACTATATGTGATTCGATATAATAGTTGCAAATAAATGAACTATTAAAAATATAATGCAGTTTTATTTAAGAATTTAGTTATAATAGTTATGTAAAATGTTGGTTATTTCAATCCCTCTTCAGTTTGTATGTAATTAATTGAACTTATCAAGAATTGAACCTATGTACTCTGTGTATAGTCAAAAAACCTCACCTACCCTATAATGGTAGCATTTTATTCTTCATATTGCTTATTTATACATAAATAAATAAACCAACTTCACGCTGTATCCCGCACGCAGCAGGGTAGGCAGAAGGAACCTAGTGTTAAGACACTCCGTTCTTCACTTTCCACCGGGTTCTGCAGGCATTAGGTGTTGAGTGGCGGAGCTCAACGCCGCGCTTTTGCCTCAACACCAGAGCGAAGAAATTAAAATATAAATGTAAGTATTATAAATATTTTATCTCCTCACGTGGTGATCAAGTCGATTTTAACAGTCACACTCTGTGCCTCTGCGCCTCGACTGGCCTCAATATATGTATGTAGGTATTAATGTAGCGAAGCATCAAGACATCACTTATGAATGCACAACGGTTTAAAATCATCAAAAAATAACCTAATAGGCCAGCGTAGCGCAAGGGCACAGCTTCTGGCTCTAAACACGACTAAGAACAAATTGTTCTTTTCCTCGTTCTAATCGAAGACAAAGCACAGCGTTGAACTCTGCGACTCAACCCGTTTATAAAAAATCTACATCGATTTGTCCACAGTTCCTTACAATCTGCTGACGTGAAGGAATAGCACTAAAGTCATATATGTATAGCAATAAAATATTATAAAATAATTAGGTAATATTTAATCCAATATGCACTCGATACAATAACATTTTCGTAGTATCATTCTACATTTTTGTATTATAATTTATACTAATATAATGTACCAAGAATAATACAAAAAATAGTAAGATAAATAAAGCAACAACTATATGGAATTTCATCTCATTTTTAGGCCAGTCGTGGCGCAGGGGCACAAAGTGTGCCTGTAAATCGACTGGTTGTGGGTTCGATCCCCACTCGAGGAGATGAAATATTTATTTACACTTATATTTTCATTTCCTCGCTCCGGTGTCGAGGGGAAAGCGCGGCGTTGAGTTCCGCTACTCAACACGCAATACCTCCAGAAATTGGCGGAAAGTGGGGAACGGAGTGTCTTAACACTAGGTTCCCTCTGCCTACCTTGGTGTGTGCGGGATACAGCGTGAAGCTAAAAAAAAACTCATGTTTAGCTTTACCCACTCGTGACTATATACGAGATAGTTGTAGGTTCAATTCTCATCCAGAGTACTAATTTATTTCTATTTAAACACGCATTATTTGCAATTTAGACGAAGAGTGGAGAACAAAGTGTCTTAAAACTAGGTTCTCCCTAGAAACTCTACAGTCTGATCAGTTTACTTATGCCTATATATCTATATATAGCATATACCTACTTCACATATTGCCTCGGGAACAATGTTAGCTGGAGCTTAATCGAGTTACGACTGTCTTGAGAACTAGGTTAGTATACTAAAATTCTGTCCCTACAATTTGAGTTGACTTTAATGTTTGCTTTCAATGTTGGAAAATTTTATTATTTAACAAATTTCTTAGAATATTTATAGAATTTATAATGTTTTGTTTAAATTATTGAACTGGTTATCTGTGAATCTTTAAGCGACTGCGAAATAAGTGAATTTATTTAATAAAAACTGGTTCGTGGCGCATCGGCACGAGGTGTGACTGTAAAACCGACTGGTTGTGGGTTCGATCCCCACTCGAGGAGATGAAATATTTACTTAAATTTATATTTCCATTTCTTCGCTCTGGTGTCGAGGTTAAGCGCGGCGTTGAGTTCTGCCACTCAACACGCAATGCCTCTAGAATTCGGCAGAAAGTGGGGAACGGAGTGTTTTAACACTAGGTTCCCTCTGTCTACCCTGCTGTGTGCGGGATAGAGCTTGAACCTGATTTTTTTTAAAACTGGTTAAGTGCCAGCCGGACCTAGTCTTCCATACTAATTTCAGAAATGTAACTCAACGGGAATTACTTATAAAAGTTGACAAACTTAAGATTGCGAGCACATCCACTCATCTATACTAATATAATAAAGCGGAAGAGTTTGTCTGTTTATTTAAACGCTAAGATCTCTGGAACTACTGATCCGATTTGCTTTCTTATTGCTTCGTATAATTTCTGCATTCTTCAGATGAGCCATAGGCTATACAACATTACGGTGTAAGTCTTAGTTAATCTTAAGTAACAATAATAAGGAAATGCTTTAAGCACGTGCGCTGCAAAAACAGTATGTCAGTATATTGTACATACATCAATACGTTGTATGACAAAAATATTAAATTTTATTAGTTCTTTAAAAAAAGTCCACGACTCCATATATCTATCTCTTATAAACAAGTGACAATAAGGTATTATGTATGTATTTTGTGATAAAAAATAATTGAAAATTGTAAGGTGATATTTCATCGATTTTTATTTCACATGTATATTGAAACTTACGAGCGAAAGTTATTTCATCATCAAAGAAATTGAATGTAGATAATCTTCGGCTTTTGTATGTAATATAGACGTATATTATTCAAGAAAATATAAAATTAATATAATTCAAAGCTAGTATAGTAGTAAAGTATTATAGGGGGTATGCGGGCGAAGCCGCGAGTAGGCCACTAGTTTTGTATAAAATAAACAACGAATATAAACTTGTCGAGATATTCGAGAGTCAATCCTAAAACAGTACAGGCGTAGGTTAAAGTTTATTAGTGCCAAGGGAGCAAAGTCAACAGTACACAAAGGTGATCAAGTTACTAGGTTGCTTGAGCTTAGATTGAGTACCTAAGTTAACTTTAATTGTAAGAAAGACGATATTAAATGCTTTACTGAGCTCCATCAGTGTGGGGTGAAATCCAATTCGGTACACATGTTTAATATTATCTTAAGATAACCTCTACTCACTAATTTTAAAATATTGAACAGAAACATAATAATTGAGGCCGTGATGGTACAGGGGTTACAAGGGTGTGATTGTACGCGACGAAGGTGGGTTCAATCCCGACTCAGGGGTATAAATTATTATTTATAAATATTTGCGCTTCTTCGCTCTGGAATCAAGGCGAAAGCTCGGTGTTGATATCCGCCACTGAACACATACACACATACGCCTTGAAAAAATCGGTGCAAAATGGTGAACGGAGTGTCTTAACACTATATACCCTATAAATATACTGTGATGCGCGGGATACGTCGTGAAGCTGATTTAATTTTTTTGTGATTACTTGTACCTCTTACATACGTATATAGCAGAGTAAGCAAAGCATAACTTTATGTTAGGGCTCTCTACATTTCGCTAAAACCCTGTGAAATACTAAAGCTTCAATTTGTATCTCGTAAATGCTTAGACACTACTTACCGCCCAACTTTCGAGGCATTGCGTGTTGAGTAGCGGAACTTAGTGCGAGGAAACAAAAAAGAATTCGGACAAGCGCGAGCCGGGCTCACACAACGAGAATTCCGTACAATTAGTGCGTCATAAAAAATAATAAAATATGTATTGAAAATATGCACACCAAGCTATTAAAATTTTGTCCCCTTTGTAAGGATATGATTTTTTTAGATTTAACTATAATATAGTTTTCAAATTTTTTCCTCAACATGTTATACTTATAGATATTAGCTCGCAAATTTCATAATTCTAGGTCAAGCGGAAGTAGCCTATTAATTTTGATACCTTTTATAGTGTTGAAATACGTGTTTTTCACCGTATTAAGGACCTTTTCAGGAAATTAAGGGACTGTAGATTTAAGTATATGGTTTGAATTTCAGTTCGAAAGCTCCAAGCATTACTGAGATAAAAGCTCTTGAGAGACAGACGGACATTCGGCCAACAAAGTGACCTTTTAAGTGTTTCTTTTTTCCTTAAGAGGTACGGAACCCTAAAAATCATTCTTGAGTCTCACAGTTCCCAGTCGAATGATGTTGTAGCCGCTTCGACGTTCTCAACAAAATACAGATGCTTAAAAATTTTCGTTACAGCTGTAGAAAGAAAATCACTTATCATTATTAATTCACTTAAAACTTCTACAATCGTTACCTGCTAACTGGATTCCATTATAGTACAAAAGAGCTTTCAAATAACTATTTGTACCAACAACAAGGTAGCTCTTATCTCAAATGAATACGATCTATTCAAATACAATTTTCTAAGGGATTAGACAGTGAGGGTCCTTTGTTTGGATATTTAGCATTTGCTACATTTAATTCGACCTTGTATTATAGGGAAACCTTTTAAACTTTCTAGTTGTGTCGCAAAATAATTATATATACACTAGAGGGCGCGCGCGGCTTCGCCCGCTTATTAGGAGTGAATTCTAAAAAAACCACGAAACACGTGTTCAATAAAATATTTTTAACAGTCTGAATTAATTTTTTTATAAAAATCGGTGGCGATTTAAAGATTTTTCCATATGAACTTTCAACCCCTTATTTGAACCCTTAGGGGGTGAATTATTAAAAACCATGAAACACGTGTTCAATGAAATATTTTTAAGGGTCTGGATTTAAAATTTTATAAGAATCGGTGCCAATTTAAAAAAAAATCCATTCAAACTTTCAACCCCTATTTCATCACTGTAGGGTTAAAATTTTTCAAAATCACTTCTTAGTGGATGTCCAGAATATGAAAATAAACATCTGCCCAAATTTCACATTTCTACCATCAGCGGTTACGGCTCTGCGTGCGTCTTACCTCAGTCAGTCAGCACAAGTCCTTTTATATATATATACATATTTAATGCTATATACAAATTAAGTTCGTTTTCAGTACAAATGGTCTTTGTCTAGATTTATTCAATATATATCTGTTCTTTACTACATACTATGGAGATATACATTAGGTATGAGGCCAGCTGTAGCGCTGGGGCACTAGCGTGTGACTGTAAACACAGGCAGGCACGACAGGTAGTGGGTTGATTTCTAATCGAGGAAATCATAATAAAAGAATTTAATATTTTCATTTATTTGCTCTGGCGTCGAGGAAAAGCGCGGCGTCGAGTTCCACTACTCAACAACGCAATGCCTCCAGATTTTGTTTCCACTTCCTACCCTGCTGTGTGAGAGAAACAGCGTGAAGCCCGCTTTGTAATTTAATGTTATTTAAGTGTATGTGTCTATATTGTTGTTATACACTCAATAAATCATAATTGAAGTCTTTTGGTATTTTTATTTAATTTTGCTCGCAATAATTGTCGTATTTATATAAAAAACGTGATTTCATATTCATCTAGATACGCAAGACGGCAAACGGCAGTTTTCCCGCGTGAATCCTCATCCCGAAGTAGTCAGCAGTAGTGCAGCGGTTTTGGGTTTGATTCCCGCTCAGGAGAATATATTATTATTATTCTCTCGATCTAGCAATAAGACAATGCGCGGCGTTGTGTTCCACCAATCAAAAGGGTGCTGTGCTGAGACAGCTATATGGAACGCAACATCAGCTGTTGCGTAACTAAAATATTTATATCTTCGCTATTCCATAAACAATGGACAAACTTAAGTACTAGTATAGATGACAAAACCTGTCATGGTATTATAAATTTGATTGAAACGCATAAGCTTCATATATTAAATTTCTCTTACTGTAGAAAAATTATTAATACAGAATAGAGTTATAGTCCAAAGACATTCTAAAATTAATTAGATATATCCGATAGATTCACGCTATCTTAGGGCATTAGAAGTTTCTAACTATATCGGTGATTGTTCAAGATTTGATCTCCAAGAAACGAATGAATATAGTTATTTAAGAATATATACATTTTTTGAGGCCAGTCGCCGCGCAGCGGCACGAAGTGTGACTGTAAAACCGACTGGTTGTGGGTTCGATCCCCATTCGAGGAGATGAAATATTTACTTAATTAATATTTCCATTTCTTCTTTCCATTTCTTCGCTCTGGTGTCGAGGTTAAGCGCGGCGTTGAGTTCTGCCACTCAACACGCAATGCCTCCAGAATTCGGCAGAAAGTGGGGATCGGAGTGTCTCAACACTAGGTTCCCTCTGCATACCCTGCTGTGTGCGGGATACAGCGTAAAGCTTATTTTATATATTTTTTGAGGCCAGTCTTGGCGCAGGACCACAAGGTGAGACTGTAAACGGAACTGGTTGTGGGTTCGATCTCCACTTCACACAAAATGAAATATTTATTAAAAATTTTATTTCCACTTCTCCACTTCTTAACCGGCAATGCCTCCAGAATTCGGCGAAAAAGTAGGGAACGAAGTGTCTTAACTTAGTGTTAAGACACTCCGTTCCCTCTGTCTAAGTAATAGTGTCTGAAATACTGCTTGAAACTGTTTTTTTTTAAATTTGTCTTTGTTTTTTTATTAATATTTTCTACTTTTTAGTCAAACGAAAACTTTATTAGTTGAAATTAATTTAAAAAAATATTCTGAATTTTAACCTTATCATCATGAATGTCTAGACTAAATGAGTTATAATGAAAAATATATATTTTTTTTCAAATTCAAGCTTAATCTTGCTTTTATGTAAAGAGAAAGCCTAGTGTAAAGATATTCCATTCTCTGCTTGGGCAATATCCAAGTTCCAGACATCGCACGTTGAGACGCCGAAATCAACACCGTACTTTGTTATTCCAGAGTAAAATAAAGAAAATAATTCAATCACCCGAATGGAAATCAAACTCACAACCATCACACTATCAAACACTACCACCAGGCCACTATAGCCAAAAAACACATAACAACAACAACATAAATGAAAATCGTAAAAGCCACAACTGAAACACGTAAATTATATAAACACGAAAAACTCAAAAGATCCCGCCATCTTAAATGTTCCCGCGCATAAATTACTTGGCCAATTATTTTTTTTAATAGACCGCTTACGCCGCCCGTACAATATTAACTTTAACTGTTATTAGAATTTTAATAGCTTTATTAGCTTTTCTTGGGAAAAATTGTTTTCATTTTTCTCGACATATTTTTTAGGAGCGCCTCTCTCGGTTTTGGTGTTGTAATTGTTAATTAATTATTTTTTATTGTATTTGTTTTTTTTTATTTGACAAGAATATATATAAATAAATCAGCTTCACGCTGTATCCCGCATGCAGCAGGGTAGGCAGAGGGAACCTAGTGTTAAGACACTCCGTTCCCCACTTTTTGCCGAACTCTGGAGGCACGTGTTGAGTGGCAGAAATGGAAATATAAATTTAAATAAATATTTCATCTCATCGAGTGGGGATCGGACCCACAACCAGTCAGTTTTAAAGTCACATTTCGTGCCGCTGCGCCACGACTGGACCCATTTGTCAAGTAAATATTTTTATTTTATTTATTTATTTACATAAGGGGCACAGCACAGCGTTTAACTGCAAAATTTTACGATTGTGGCTTCCATTCTCATATGTGCGAATGAAATATATTGATGCGGCGTTGAGTTTTGAATTCGACGGTAAGTGGGGACGGCAATGTCTTAATAAAAAATGGGGAGTATTAAAACTAGGTTCCTTTTGCATTCTATGTGCAGGATATAGCGTTAAAGGAAAAAAGTATAAATTGATTTCCTCGCTCGCTCAACAAGACAAAACGCGCAACTTACCCCGCAATATCTCAAAATGTAGATAATTTTTTATTTACATAATATAAAAGTTTGTAAATGATATTGACCATAAAAACACATAATGTAGTCATCGAAATTAAAATTTTATATTTTTATTTAGTTTTATTTAAGCGTGTATAGTTAACATAAACCATAAGTACTAAGTAACTTGCATAAAACTTTTCAGACAGACACTTTACAACTTAGATAAATGTATTTTTTTTGACATGATTTAACGATTCTTTTTAATTTTTATTCGGCCAAACATTTAAAAAAATATAAGGACAGATGTTATGACACTTTCTTTAGTTGAACTCGATGGTAGTATATAGAAATAAAATTAATCAGCTTCACGCTGTATCCCGCACACAGCAGGGTAGGCAGAGGGAACTTAGTGTTAAGACACTCCGTTCCCCACTTTCTGCCGAATTCTGGAGGCATTGCGTGTTGAGGGGCAGAACTCGACGCCGCGCTTAACCTCGACACTAGAGCGAAGAAATGAAAATATAAATTTAAGTAAATATTTCCTCTCCTCGAGTGGGGATCGAACCCACAACCAGTCGGTTTTGCAGTCAGACTGGCCATAGACTGGATATAGAAGATAGATGGATATTATACTGTGAACCGTAATTAATTATGAATTGACATGTAAGCTTTCACACATCTACATAACTCTATATACGTATGTATAATATCCATGTATAATTCAAATATATAAAACCAGTAGTAGTTATATAATAATATATATTTTGGAAGGGCTTAATTGGATGGATCATTTTAACTCTATGGTGTATGTGGATATCTAAATAGATTTTAATTTCAAATAAATACATTAATTCCTTATGAGGCCGTTGGGAAACAGGGGCACAAGCGCGCGAGTTTCGCCAAGCAACAGAAAAGTCAGGAAGTGTGTGAAGTGTGAAAAAAATATTGATTCCATAGATTACTTACAACTAAAAGTATCTTAGGGAATCTCTGTGGATTGCGTTTATATCCAAGTAAGTCGTATGTTTAAATGTTTATATGCTCTATATACTGATTACTGATATAGGAGGAGGGGCGCTGCTGTGCCACAGTTAACATCAGCTCTGTGAATAATTTTGGTTATTTATTTAATTACTGTATAAATAGTAATAAAAAGCATTGGAATATATCCATGGGCCATAAATGGACGTGAAAAGTGTAAAGTGTCGGTGATTACGAACATATAAGTGCAAAAATAGTGACAAAGTACTGGTGACAGTGTAACGGACGAAAGACGGTTCTGTTTGTTATAGCTTAAACACTAAACTTGATGGTGAAGTGAACGTAGTTCTTGCATAGATTTATTGTTCCATTTTGCCTATATCTGCTACTTGTAATAATTATTGTAAGGACTGTTAATCTAGGAGTTTACTAAAAAAAGCAAGTCATTTCGAAAGGGAACGGCGACAGGACCGGAAAACGCCATCTTGCGGATAATAGACGTAAATACATAGATCTGTTAAAGTAAATCAATAGATTAATTTTAGTGACCACAAGAGGGCAGATTTAATATTTATATAAATAAAAATTAAAGTGATATTCTAAGAGACGACAACAAAGACCACTACCGGTATAAAAACAAAACAATTACACTTAAAACCATGGAAGAAATACTAAACGCTCTTAAAAAAATTACGATCGAATTGAACGATCAAAAACAAGAAATCAGAGAAATAGGAAGGAATGTTACTGAACAAGTAACACTAAATATGAGCAGAATGTTTGAAGAGAAACTTTTATTAGTAGAAAAAAACTACGAAAACGTGAAAGATAGAATGGAAAATCAAGAAAAAAGCATCCAAGCCTTAGAAAGACAGGCAAGGAAAAATAATCTGGTTTTTTTCGGTATAGAAGAGAACGAAAAGACCTACGAGAACCTAGAAAGAAACGTTATCACCTGGGTGGAGCAAAATTTCTCTGTAAAGCTAAACTATGCCGACATTCAAGAAGTTAAAAGAATAGGTAAGAAAAATGAAAGAATTCGTCCAATAGTAGTTACTTTTTCAACTTTAGGTACAAAAATAAAAATTATGAAACAAAAGAGTGAGTTAAAAGGTACACATTATTATATTAAAGAAGACTATCCAAAACAGATTATGGAGAAAAGAAGAGAACTACAAAAACAACTCCAAACTGAAAGAGAGAACGGAAACATAGCTGTTATCAAATATGACAGACTTATTGTTTGGAAAAATAATACTAAGCGTAAATTACCTATATCACCTGAAAACGCCAATAAAACTAATTTGGAGAAAAATATACAGATAAATAAAAAGAATAAAATTCAACAAATGGACGTACCGGTTAAAAGGTCGAATAGTCTTTCAGAAGGAGTTTTACAACAAGGAAAATTAAATTTCGACGTTAAAAACCCTACAAATAACAATAATACACAAAACAAATACGCAAAACAATCAAGCACCTCCTCCATAGTTAAGTAATCAACCAAGAAACGAAATACACAATAAATCTTCCAACTCGGCTGGTCACCGCGGAAGAGTATGACCAAAACCCTCCAAAGAATAAATCTACAGCTATAAAGAAGAAAAAATATGTAAGAACTAAATTAAAATATATATATATATATATATATATAGCAACATATAATGTTAGATCTTTATTGTCTAACGAACGATTACTGGAATTAGATGAAGAAGAAATTAAATACGATGTATTAGGATTATCTGAAACAAAGACACAGTGCGAAGACGACATTAACCGCTGGCTTCAATTGGAAGCAAACAGCTCTGGACAGACAAAATAGGCTATATTTGGAGGAGGCCTATACCCAGTCTGGGGACCTTGCCTGATATTATATTTAGAAACTAATAATTAGTCGATGAGTAATTTAGAAAACTTATAATAA
>JAATLQ010036620.1:0-40871 GCA_013421005.1 Heliconius erato x Heliconius himera | reverse complement strand
CATTAGAGCGGGGCGCGGCGACGGAGCGACGGCGGGGGGAGCAGGGACGGCCGGAGCGACCGGGCACACGTCCTCACTTACCTTTTAACTTTAGTCACTTCAAGTCCGACATAGTCGTTATCATTGTCGGGCTACTTTTACTTTAATATATATTTATTTATACAGTCCATTCTTTTATTTCTACAATCAGGAAGGGCAGTATTCCCTACCCAAGTAGGCACAGGGCACTGTCCCCTACACTACTTAAGAACAGTACTAAATATTTATACACAAATTATATTGCATGACCTAGATTAAACTCAAACAAACAATAGAAGGCTCACAATCGCAATTCATAAAAGTTAATTTTATCTTTTCACTCTTGATTAAGAATCAAAGTGATTATATCGTTCACCAATTTGTCCTCCATTATAAATAAGTTCATCAGTTTGTAAACTTTGAGGATTACATAATTTATTCGATTTGGAGTGGAGCAGTTTCAGAATCATTGCTAAGTGTTTTCTTTTTCGTATAATTTATCATTTATTATTTTTTGACGCGTACGTCTTACAAATCAATGATCGCCGGCTGCACGCACGAAAAGCATGGCTCGTTGTCACGTTCCCCCAGAGCCGAGCGTGCAATCGAGAGCGCAGAACAAACTATAGAGTGGCTTGTCGGCTTATGCGTTCACATTGTAACTTAATATAATAAGTAAAAAAAATTTGAATTAACGAGAAAAGAGTTAAATTTTTAATTAACTCCTTCTTTGTATTAAATAAAATAATAACAATTGAGGTCAGTCGTGAGTTCAATCCCCACTCTAGGAAATTCAATATTTTTTTAAAATTATATTTTTATATCTTCACTTTGATGTTGAGGCAAAGAGAGAATAATCCGACTGAAAATGCAGAACTTAGCACTAGGTTCCTTGTGCTTTTTTTAATGTAAATGATAATTAGACAAAATGTAATTTAAAAAATAAAAGCATTTACAAATAATATATCGACATAGCTACACATTAAATTTCTTTTAAAGTTCAACCCGATGTCAAAAGGTAGAAAACGCTCTAATATTTTACTTTTTTTAAATTATTATGACGCAATTTTAACGTAATTGGAGTTTGTAGTATGTCTAAATCTCAGTCAGTTAATCCTTTTATTTTTAAATTATATTTCGACTTATCAATAGTTTCCCTTCTCTATTCATAAAACTCTACAGTGATGCTTTCACCTTTAAAAATACTACTATATAAATAATCCTCAGGTTATGCATAATAAGCCTAGAAGTAGGTCTTGTTTGTCGTACTTGCCTCATATGATAATCTAGTCTTATCTCTAATAGAATCTATCGATCCAGTCATTAAGGAACACTCAAATAAATCCTACAGACCTCATATTCAAGTCGACTATTAGAGAGCTCATCCTTTTATGAAGATTTTATTGACTGGTTGGTAGGTACTTTGTTTTACTTCTAAGCTAGTATTTAATTTATACTATTTATTTCATAATTTAAAAGATTTCGATGCATACATAAATATGTAACGAAATCAATGATAATTTATATTTCATTTATTTATGCATCAGTATATTTTTAAAAGAGACTAGCGACCCAGAAGTGACTTTGCACGCTTTTTTAAATGGAAAGGATAAGGCAAATGAAAAAACGATTCACCTGTGTAAGTGAACTCCGCCGCCCACGACTTCGTGTAACACCAGAGGAGCTACAGGATCGCTGCAGGCCTTTGAGGTAGATGTAGATGCGCCTTTTAAAGCTACCCATGTCGTATCGACCCGATCTCTCATTAGGTCTTAACTAGATTCTCTCTGCCTATCTCGCTATATGATATAAACGGTATAAGTAAAACTAGATTAGAGTAGAAGTGTCAAGTGAGTTTACGTAAATTATAGCCGATACCACGTATAGAGCACTGTGACGCGTAACGCAGTCGCGCCTCATTGATCCGACATATTCACCGCTACATTCGTTACGAACGTTTCGGTACATGCATTTGATTTACTGGGCTTTTTTTTACGCTGTAAATCCTGTAATTTGACTCCAGTCGTGGCGGAGGGGCACAAGCGTGTGTCTGTAAACGCGACTGGTGGGAAATTAAATATTTCTCTCTGATGTCGAGGCAAAGAGGCAAAGAGGTCGCGGCGGTGAGTTTCGCCACTCAAAACGCAATGCCTGCAGTATTCAGCGGAAAGTGGGAAACGGAGTTTTTTTAACACTAGCTCCCTGTCTACTCAATCTATCTATAAGCGGGATACAGCGTGAAGTTGATAAACGGTAATTCCTAAATATTTTTTTTTATTTCCCCTCTTGTGACATTTTATTTAATTTGAACATTATGTTTTGTTACATTTTTTAGTATCTGTTAACAAGAGGTAACATATATGGTGAGCATTATTTTAAATGACAATTCCACGTGCACGTCGTTAAGCTTATACATATAATACATGTGGGTGGAAATTTTATGAAATAAAAAAAAATATATGGTAATACATTATGACGTAGCAATGTAGCACAGCAGCTACGAAATAAAGTAACAAATTATCATAATTAATTTTAATGATATCCTATAATTTTTATTAAGTTATTATTTTATTTTCTGTAATTATTACGCTTTATCCATGCATACCCTACTGCATGTAGATTTAGCAGTGTATGCAAAGAAAATATAGTGTCAAAACACTTCGCCTTTCGTCCGAATACGACGCACAGCAGAGAGAGTGGCGGAAATACATACTGTACTGTTATAAGAAAGTATTTTATATTCATTAACATTACATTTATACATTGACATTACGTATAAAATATTTAGCTATATGCTACGATGCGTTTCTAAAGATGAAAAACAAAAAAATATATAATAAAAAAGTATTTGAATAAAATGACACCAAATGTCTATATCAATATAAGCACTGTCCGATTCCACTATTTACTCGCTGACCCCAACTCCAATTCTGACTCTAATCGATTTGCTGAGAATTGTTCTAAATCCGTTTTTATGTTCTTTCCGATTGTATAAAATAACAATAATGTATGAAAGCAGAAACGCTCGTACGTATCTATGTTTTTTAGAATAATGTAAAAAAAAAATGTTTATTAGCCGACCTTTTACGGGGGCTTTTACTCCTGCCAGACTCTCCCTTCTGTGCTGTATACGTGAAACAGAGTGAAGCTGATAAAAGGCGATTTAACTGGCAAGGTTGAGTTCCACTCTAGACGTATTGTTTCAAATTTGGGCGGAAAGTAGAGAACGGAGTATCGCCACGCTTCTTTCTGCTTGTACTACTATGTTTTTTCTTCTGTTAAATAAATTTTAGGTATAACTATAAGGATAGAGGCCGGTCGTGGCGCAGCGGCACAAGGTGTGACTGTAAAATCGACTGGTTGTGGGTTCGATCCCCACTCGAGGAGATGAAATATTTACTTAAATTTATAATTCCATTTCTTCGCTCTGGTGTCGAGGTTAAGCGCGGCGTTGAGTTCTGCCACTCAACACGCAATGCCTCCAGAATAGCTAGTAACAAGTGTAATGATTTTATATTAATTAGTTTTAATATTCGCAATAATTTATTATAAAAATGTAAATCAACCTCTTTGTTGAATAAAAAGATATTTTAAAAGAAATAATATAGAACTGTCACGAGAGAACATTAATAAAAATGACGCTTGAATATTGTTGAAAAACTATAATAACTATATAATAATATTTTATAATAATTAGATATACTTTTAGACTTGGAGCGGAAGAACAAACAGAATCTCTAGAATGATATATTGTAATAGAATTTAAGATAGACATTGTACAAGCTTAACAGTATTTAACTCTGGAAGGAATATAAGTTCTGTAAAAGCCTCGAGGTGTTTGATTTCTTTACACAAGCGTATAAAAATTTCGACACAGCTTGGCGAGAACGAAGGGGTTAGTGGTCAGAGCGCCTGGTCGGTTTCCAGGAGGCGCGGGTTCGAGTCCCGCTGCGTTCAAATTTTTATACGTTTTCTAAATAAGTATTTTTCTTTCCTAAGTGTGGAATAACACTTTAAAAATGTTTAAAATATTTAAATATTATTGTTTTTTTTATTATTATTTTACTGTTTTTTAATAATAAACTTACTATTATAACAAATTTTATAACATCATTTCTTATTCCAAGGTCCTATCAATGTCTTCAATGATATTAACTTTGCTCTTATAATATTCCACTAGGTACTCTTCGAGGATCGTTTCATTCTGTAACACGTGGTTATTTCCATCGAGGTCATTATTACACGGTAATCATTTTTAATATCAGCCAGTAGAGTCACGTTTAGCACACGGGACCGTCTTCGTTAATGTCATTTTCAATATTAAAGCAAATAGAGCAAGATTCTTGTAATTTTCTTATATATTATGAGAATGTATAAATGAATGTAATGAAAATGTTTTCTGTTTTTTTAACACTCTTAATATTGTGTTTATTTTTAGTGTTCAGTACCTTTTTAAAAAAAATTTACTCTTATAATATCACTTTGTTGTCCGTCTGTTTGTGTGTCTGTCAAGAGCATTTATCTCAGGAAAGCTTGAAGATATCGAATTAAAATACAAAGTCATATGAGTTTAACTTGTATATATATACGGCCCCATGATTTCCTAAAAGAAAAATCTACATTTACTTAAAAAAATTATACGCCGTTTTTATATCACAAAAAACGCGACACTATCAAGGTAATCAAAATTAATAGGGTACTTCCGGTTAACATAGAATTATGAAATTTGGTAGCTATTGTCTACAGGTAGTACTAGTTCAGAAAACTGAAACTAAAAACTATACAATTGTAGTTTATCGTAGAAAATAATATCCTTAAAAAGGGGGCTAAAGGAGACAAACTATTCCATACATTTTTGGGCCCAGAATGTAAAGAGATGAAAATGGTATGATTTAATAGATTTAGGTACATCATTCCCTCCCTGAAATCTATATAAATTTTGGCAATCTGAGAGCTGAGTTATTAGAGATTTGATAAAAGTGAGGTTAAGTTCGCAGCACAATTTCTTGAATATCAACTTCTATAAAATATGTGATTACTGAGTTGTTTAAGCATTAATGTTTATTACTTATAAATAAAACACATTTTAATGAATATTTTATTCTTCTTCTATTATCTATTATTAAAATGTCATCTAAGAAGTGTGCAGGTGGAACTAAATTATTTTGGTATCTAGCCCAACTAAGGTATGGTACCTTATATATATATAATACTCATAACATGAGCACAGCAGCCTACCATTCGTCTTCCTACAATACAATTGCAGTATTTCATAGCAATAGCTTCCCTTCCTCTACGAAAGCTGTCAGTGTCAACTAAAGTGTAACAAAAATATATTTTCCTGATTATATGTGTGGATTATATCACACCTCTAAGTAACCAGGTTGTGGTGGTTTTCATCGTCTAAAGGTCGTTGGACTAGGGTATTGCAGTGTCCATTGGCTATCCCACAACTCACACAGCGATTTATATCCATGCGTATCCAGCGTGGCGGTCGTAAGATCCAAAAGATTTCAGAGTCCAGTGGGGAAGCGAGGGTCGTACAAAGTAGGCAGAGTCAAAATCCGAGAAAAACAAAACAGTAGTCGTTGAAAATATCAAACAAACGGGAAAACATTCAAAACGCGATGCGTTATGACACGAACGTAATGACAGAAGCAAATGTTTTTTTTTTATGTTTTTTATTTAATGGCCTGATTTTGCGACAAACAGAAGCAAAAATGCAAAAAATCATTAGACAAGGTGTGATTGTCAATCAGCTGTCACATCTCTGACTTAAAATATGATGATTTTAATCGATTAAGGATCTAAATCTTATTTTTTTTTTCATTTTTCTCCACTTCCAGAATGTCAATTAATTTATTATTTACTATTTTAAAAATAAAAAAAATATTGTAATTTTTTAGATCACATCTCAATTCTTTACGTGTTGGCCCAAAAGTTTCATTCTCCTTTAAGTAAATATTTCATCTCCTCGAGAAGGGATCGAACCTACAACCTGTCGGTTTTATAGTTCACACCTTGTGCCGTTGCGCCACGACTGGCCTCAAAGCTTATTTTTGTATATAAAATCAGTTCCTATCAAGATATTTCTGTTTCCCACTTCCCGTCAAATTGCGTGTTAAATGACGGATCTTAACGCCACGCTTCGCCTCGTTACCAGAGCGAAGAAACAAAAATATTAAATATAAATAATAAATATCTTAACAAAAATATACTACTTAATTCGAAAAAAACTCTGGGATAGCTCTTTTTACTTTTTACTTTATTCTCAATGTATGTATGTATGTATGTATATACCCATATAAGTCACAAACTAGCTTTGATACTGGTGAGTGGTCGCCTTCAGTGATAAGAAATGAAAGATCACTCATACGTTGGTCTTTATCTCTTGCGTTGAATACACACGGACTTTAGTAAATGTACATAAATTTATTAAATGTTGAATTTTCAGTATGAGAGTAAAGGTGACGGTTGTGAGTTCGATTGCCTTTCGAGGGAATGAATTGTTTTCTTTTGCTCACTTTAATAACAAGATGTTTCCAAATTTGGTCAGAAAGAAGAAAACCGAGGCCGGTCGTGGCGCAGCGGCACGAGGTGTGACTATAAAACCGACTGGTTGTGGGTTCGATCCCCACTCGAGGATATGAAATATTTACTTAAATTTATATTTCCATTTCTTCGCTCTGGTGTCGAGGTTAAGCGCGGCGTTGAATTCTGTCACTCAACACGCAATGCCTCCAGAATTCGGCAGAAAGTGGGGAACGGAGTGTCTTAACACTAGGTTCCCTCTGCCTACCTTGCTGTGTGCGGGATACAGCGTGAAGCTAATGTAATTTTTTAATTTTTAAGAAGAAAACTTACCACTACTTCGTCGGACTCTCTAAATACAAAATACTTATTGTAATAAAAATTTTGAGAAGTGGAAATTGTTAATTCTCCTTATGGATATGCTACAAACATCAATAAAATGTAACTAGCATTTAAAAATTTCTACATAGCTTAATAAGAACGTATGGCTTAGTTGTGAAACCGCTAGAACGGTTTCCAAGAGGCGTGGGTTTGAGTTTGTTTTCTAATATACTTTTTGTTCTTAGTGTGCGCTTCACACTTTTACAATATTAAAAACATTATATAACGAGACCGGAGGCCACTCCGGTATCCGCTAAAGGGTTCACAAAAATGCAATAAAATATATAGAAAAATACTTATATTGCCTGTATGTATTTGATACATCAAAAGAATAGATCCATTAACTTTATTTGCGGACGTTCTCCCGATCTATGAGATATCGGTGGATGACGCATTGTTCGGTTTAGCCCTAGGTATGTATGTATGTTTGTACATAGTACTTTTAGTAGTTTATTATGACCACTTATAATTAAATGTTGAAATACGGTAAATATTTTAGAGTTTAATTATGTTTTTTAGTTTCAGGCCTATGCTGTATCGCACAGATAGCAGGGTAAGCAAAGGGAACTTAAAACTTTACACTGAATTCTGGAGGCATTGCGTGTTGAATAGCGGGACTTAACGCTGCACTTTGCCTCGGTATCAGAGCGAGGAATCGGAATCGAACCCAGAATCTTCGTGATCATAGTCAAATGCTGTGCCGTGGTTTCATTCGTTTCTCTTATCGTATCATATCATTCAAAAGACGTAAAAATATATAGTGTTAAATATATTTTACATGAAAAATTGTCAAATATTAATAATACTTTATCAAAGTAAATGACTTTATAGTCCAAGAGGCTGCGTCAGGATAATTATTGTTAAGTATCATTTGAACTCATCTCAAATACTTTGGAAGTTAGCTGTAAGGGATAACGTCTCTCAGGCCATTTCACAATTATTTAGGGTCAGATTTAGGTGTCATTTATGGGAGGGATCTAAGATGGTGTAATTACTAACGGTGATTATAGTATAAGTCCTTTTTCGACGGCCCTATTAATCGCTACGGTTTAACTTTTAAGCTTAATTTTGTAGAAAAGTGTTAAAAGTTAGACGTTTAGCTAAATTGATAATGATTAGGACTTTATTTAGGTTAGGTAGAATTGAAGTAAATGATTTTGTGTTTAAACTTTTTAGTTTCATTCTTTATCCTGCATTCCTCTTCTTCTCTTCGTTATTTTCGAGACATTGCGTGTTAAATAGCGGAACTCAACACCGCGCTTTATTTCACAATTCCGAAGCGAAAGAACCTTTCACTAAATAACTGCAATCTGAGCTTAGGAACTTTAATTTTTAACTAAAATGTAAATTCTTTTTTTTTTGTTTCACGTAGGTGTTCTATAGGCAGAGAGGAACCTAGCTTTAAAATACTCCGTTCCCCTTAAAACACTTTCGTTCTCCATTTTCCGTTAAAATTTGGCAGGAATTGCACTTGTGTGGAGTGGAATAACTCAACACTGCGTTTTGCCTCATTACCAAAGCGAAGGAATGAAAAAAATATATATTTATTTTCCTCGAGCGGGAATTGAATCCACAATCGCATACTTGTGCTTCTGCGCCACGATAGACTTAAAAAATAATGTATTTAGAATCCAAACAAAATCCGAACATAAGTCGTTACATAATACAACTGAGTCAAAGCGGTCTTTTGCCAAGTACAAAGCTTGGGCTACCCTAAGTCGGATAAAACTCTTAGTTTTATTTCCTTGGTTCAAGAAGCCGCAATAGACGAGAATGAAACTCGCAAAATTGATTCCATTCTGAATAAAACTTTTCAACTCTTCGTGAAATGAGAAAGTTTTATAATCTTGACCGTTGATTTAATTTATACGTTGCAGTTGCAATTATGGTTGTAGGGACATATTATGATACCACTCTGGAAGTGATGTAGGAAAATATTTCTTAGTAGTTTCAGTTTCCCGCTTTTTCCCGCAGAGCAGAGCCCGCAGATGAAAGCATGTGTCCTAACACTCTATATTTAAATATAGAAATATATGTATGTAATAACATAAGTCTAGTTCTAGGTAATATCTATACAAAAAAGTATTAAAAGAAATGTAAATATAACAAAAGGTAAAGGACCATAAAGTCTGTAGTGAAAGTAAAAATTAAAAAAAAAAAAAAAAAAACACTCTATACCTCAATTTTTGCCCAAATTTCGAGAGGTCGAGTGGTGAAACTCAACGAGACGTTTATTCCTTAAGAGCGGGGTAATAAAACTCATTCATTGCTCCGAGTGAGGATTGGATTACTATATTTTTTCTAATAGTTAACTGTCGCTACAGTGCCTGCTTTTCTATTTCGCGTCGTCCATTGCTATCATTCCCAACATAATGTATGATGGGGAACCCTCCGAGGACCCTCATGATCTTTATGTAACCTTCTTCCAGTATCATCAGTACTATGTTCTCGAAGATAAACTTAAGCTTCCACCTGACTCTCTTACCTCTCTTGCATATTTCTTATATGATCATCTTTATAATATTAGTATTTAGATTAAAGAGAAAATGTTAACAGTCTCTACTAATCCATTTTACTTTTCCATACTCATCCTTCCTTTCACTCTATTTTCAAGAAGAGCTTAAATAGAATACTACATACCTTAAATGAACTTGCAAAGTGTTTAATTTGAACTTAACCCTGTATTTCTGTGTTACGAGAAAGTAATCCATATTAACTTAAAGATAATGGCGAAAATTGCTTGAAAAGAACATAACGGGGTGAAGAAGATTAATCTAACTATAATGTCCTCGGTGCGACTGCATAAAGTTTACAAAGGATTTATTAAGAAAGCAATTTTATACTGGTATTTGTTGTTTGAAATTATTAATTTGGTTTTGTGTTTAATTAAATGTTACGGTTTTTTCACTTAGCATGTATTTTATTTATTTATTTGAGACCAGTCGTGGCGCAGCGGCACGAAGTGTGACTGTAAAACCGACTGGCTGTGGGTTCGATCCCCACTCGAGGAGATGAAATATTTACTTAAATTTATATTTCCATTTCTTCGCTCTGGTGTGGAGGTTATGCGCGGCGTTGAGTTCTGCCACTCAACACGCAATCCCTCCAGAATTCGGCAGAAAGTGGGGCACGCATTTTCTTAACACTAGGTTCCCTCTGCCTACCCTGCTGTGTGCGGTATACAGCGTGATAGCTAATTTAATTTTTATGTATTTATTTATTTATTGATCCACCAATATTTGTTTACATCAATACATACAAAAAAGATACCTAATAAGTATATGGGAAAACTAGGTGTAACAAATACTTACAGGTAGATTACACCTTGCTATATTAGAGCGAAAATAAACTCCTAAGCACAGACACAAAACAAGTAAAAAGAAAATTAAAGAATGTTAGGATTAATACATTTTTGGGGTGATTGGAATTTGGTGTTCAATATTAATCGAATCCTGCTTGTTGAGTCGGCATTAATGTCAAATAGATCACTACTACTGATTAACCAACGTGCAAAGTCTAAAGGAGGGTTATTATATTACGAGGAACCTCACTGGTACTCGTATATTAAGCTTATTGAGTAGCTGAGGGCAGTCAATTCCATTGGTGAAAATTTTAGAGACAAAAAATCCTTCTAACCGCCTTTTACGTTCTTCAAAGGAAATCATTCGGAAATGATTTAATTGCTCACAATAAGAAGGTAGTTTCTTTTTTGAAATTCCGATCGATCGATAGGTGCCGCAAGAATCTTTTTTGTATTCCTTCTATTAGTAGAGAATGATTCGCAAAGTGAGGTCTCTATACCACCGAACAATATTCTAAGATGCTGTGAACAAGAGATGTATACTACAGTAGTTCTTGAGATTTGAGTGTTAAACCAATGAAAATGTTAGTCTAGATAATTTATTCAACCCATATACAATAAGTAAATGTAATCTTGTGTTAAAAAAATACTGGTTGTCAGTAAGGTCAGTTTATATCGATAATTTTACGTTATAACATTATAAGAAAACATTGATGAAAAATTGCATATCTTTATGAATTGAATTAAATTATTATCACGGAATTATCATTATTTTGTATAACACATAGGAGGAGTTAATTCAAAATTAAATTTGTGATAAATTAACATTTAATTGCACTCGCTAATATTTTTTTTACTTAAGTTATACAGATTAAATACAAATAACAATGTATGGATATATGGGTCACACGCCGAACGCGAGACGCTTAGGCTGATAGTGCCTCTCTATCGATAGTTTCACGCTCTCGCTTGCACGTTTGGATCAAGGAACGTGATAAATAGTCAGTCATACTTTTTGTGCTTCTTGTGTGCAAAGTCAAAGTCAAATAATTTTATTCAAAATAAGAAGTTACATGCTTCATTTTTTGAACGTCAAATAATTTACCACTAGTTCACTAAATTTAATGCCTCAGACCTAAGAAAAACCGGCGCAAGAAACTGAGCGGTACTTATTTTTTTAAATCAATTATACAAAATCACATTTTAACATTTGCAACCGGCGTTCATAGATTTATAAGACGTTATCACAACAAAAATATATTTTAAAAATAAACACCTTATAATATAAAGAGGCTGCACTAAGAAAATCATTTCTGAATTTCTAAGAATATAGACAAAACACGAATATGTTGCCTACATTTTTATCAATTAGGTTTCATTTTTAATCTCAATTTTTAAATAAAAATAAAAGGTTTCGTTCTATTGTTTTGTATAGTTTGTAAAATGTCAGATCCGTATATGTTGTATTATTACGACGAGTTCTTTTTTCATTTTCAATAACGTTAATTGAAAAGTGTAATATTTTTTCGATATTACTTGAGGCCAGTCGTGGCGCAGAGGTAAAATCGTGTGACTGTAAAGGCGACAGTTTGTAGGTTCGATTCCTACTCGAAAAATTGACATATTTATTATATTTCTATTTTTGGAATGGAATTGTCTTAACACTAGGTTTCCAGGTTCCCCTTGTGTACCCTAATATGTGCTGGATTCAGCGTGAAGCTAAAAAAATAAAAAAAATAAGAAAAATGGAATCACTTTATTTTTCAACATAAAATACAATATCCTGCACAGATTCACTTTCTTTTATTAGCGGAGTGGGTAAAGGGAACTTAGAGTTAAGACACTATAATGTCCATGTTCCCGAAAATTTTAGAGACCTTACTTGTTGAGTGGCGTGAATTCTAAAGAGAACAGAGTGCAGCGTTAAGTTCCGCCTAATCAAATAAATAACTCCAAAATGACCGGTGTCATCTTAGTGATCAGACATTCTGTTCGCTTTTGCTAGTAGATTCACATAATCTAACGTTGTAAGTAATGTTACATTAATGCTGTTTTTAGCTCACAATAACGTTTTCGTGCATTTTGACATTTGAATTTGACTATGTAAAATGGAAAAATATATTTTTTCCCTTTCTTGTAGGTTGTAAGATTTTTTTTTACTACCCTCTACGATTTTTAATTTTACATACTTTCCAAATTTACACTTTTTTATGTTCAATAGTCCAAGAAAAAGAATTTTATGTACATTTGAAAATAAATTATTATTACATCTGGAATAAAAAGGATTTTTTGATTCCCCATTCATAATTTTTAACTATCTACTCTCCTTACTTTGAAATTTATAAGGAATTCTATAGAACATAGTAATATTAACTGTAATCATGTAAAGGACCCTTTGTAATCGGTCCAGCAGTTCTCAAAATTCACTCAACTATGTTCAATTATGTTCTTTATTAGGAGATTCCAAATAAAGTATGTGTAATAGAGTATATATTATGTACATACAACATATAAGCTTTATTTGTAATATATTCCATTGTATACAAATGTAAAATTATTTGATATATTTACGTATAGCGCAGCGTTGAGTTCCGCCGCTTAACAGTTGGGAAAATAAAAGTAATTTAATAACAATTACTTCCTCAAGCGGAAATCGAACCCAGATTACCGCATTTACAGTAAGACGCAGCCCACTGCGCTACGACGGTATAATACATTTGATTCATTTAAAAAAATATCTCTAGTTATGAAAGATATTAGCTTATCAAAAGAAAATTAAGAAATTTATTGCAATCTTACCTTCAGACTGTGCCAATGTAACAGCCAATATGGCACTAAAAGTTAAACATATGGGTAGCGCTTTCATCTGAAACAAAGAAAATAAATATGAAAAATACATATCATTTACAAAAACCGGACAAGCGCTAGTCGGGCTCGCCCACCGAGGGTTCCGTACAAAAATTGGGGGTCTCGAGTTTTTACTGAAATTCACCATTTACTGGCTTAGCCACAGCCCTTTCATCTGATACCTCACTTGAACTAACGGCCTTTATACCAATTTTTTCCCCCTTTTAAGGCTATTATTTTTAGAATTTAACCACAAACGTATAGTTTTCATTTTCCTAAACTAGTACTACCTGTAGATGCTCCCAAGTTTCGTAATTCTAAGTTAACTGAAAGTACCCTATCAATTTTGATTTCCTTTATATGTCAAAACACGAGATATAAACGGCCATATCTTTTTTAAAGTAAATATAGACATACGTTGTTGAAATCATGGGGGCATAAATTTGAGTAAAGTCTCTAACACTCTATCAAAAGATTATCATATATTTCAAGTGTTCAAGTTTTATTTAAAAAAATAAAAACAGATACATGTAAGGCCATCGCCATCTATTGACTATCAATCTTGATAACGTACAAACATATTCCTGAATTATATTTTTTTAAATTTTTAATACGTCGAAAAGGAATAGTGATCGTTTAATTACTTTAAATAAACATTGCTATATCGCTATAAAATGAATATATTTTACGTTAAATTCCACTAAATTAAAGTTTTGATTGTATCCGAACGCTTACAGTTCAACTCTTAAGTTCTTATTGATGTCAGTTATTTAATGATTAAGTTTGTTAACGCTGAAGTAAATTACTTTAAAGATATTTCTTTTAAATTTGTGACAAATGTAACAAAACAAAATTTGTGGAGGTCCTTATGAGAGTTACGATAGTGGAACCCCAAGGAAACATTTTTTTCACATTATAATCATTATATGTAAGAACACGAACGCCATTTAGTGTATTAAATGAATAATATTGTTGTATTAACAGGCGAAGCCGCGGATGAGTTACTACTGTTAGATATAAGAATACCAACCGCGTTTCAATGTACACTAAACAAAAGTTTTAGTTTCAAAACAAAATTGCCACTAACAAGAACAACTACTAACGACCTCACCTTATTAATCATACTTGAATAGCAACGCTTAGTTACTTCAATATTATTTTTGTTTTATCTGTTTATTTAGATAAAGCGCGGCGTCGAGTTCCGTTCTTATGAGAAAATTATATAATGAAGGTAATTAAAAAACATATTAGAAATATCTGTCAATTGCTATATATTATGAGGCCAGTCGTGGCGCAACGGCACAAAGTGTGACTGTAAAACCGACTGGTTGTGGGTTCGATCCCCACTAAAGGAGATGAAATATTTACTTAAATTTATATTTCCATTTCTTCTCTGGTGTCTAGGCACAGCACGGCGTTGAATTCTGCCACTCAACACGCAGTGCCTCTAGAATTCGGCAGAAAGTGGGGAATGGAATGTCTTAACACTAGGTTCCCTATGCCGTGCCAGCGTGAAGCGGATTTACTATATATTATACGTTTCTACTCCCTGAAGAACTTTATGATTAACAATGTTTCAAATCTACTAAATCGATTTTGATAAATCTGGAATGTTTCGTAAATTGGAATATATATTTAAATACAAAGCTATCATCTCTATATGACTTTTAGTTTTTGAATTTGTAGACCAGTGATTCTCAACCACTGTGCCGCGGCACTTTTGTGTGCCGCCAAATTTTGCAAATATATAATAATGTTAATATAATTAACTTATACCATTTAAAAAGAAAAATATTTTTAACATGAATATATATTTAAATCCACAAAAAAAATAAATTCGTATATTTAAATTTTTTGTCATAAACTATTTATGCAGTGTGTTGTAGTAAGTTATTTCTCTGTGTGCCGCCAATTTTTTTTTGTGTGCCGCCAAATTTTGAAATCGTTAAATATGTGCCGCATCAAAAAAAAGGTTGAGAATCACTGTTGTAGACAAATAGATAAAATATCACAAGCCACATTTTTTAAGTCGGTTAAAAATATTTGGAAACTAGAAAATAAAAAAATCACAAAAACAGGCCAAGCTAAGTAAAACCGTTTAAAAAGTATATTACCATGGCTAAATACTAAGTTTATATTCGATTTAGCTAACTAGCTTAACAGCACTAAATAAATTTGTTCAAGCAAAATTGCTTACTACTTACTCTAACGTTACACACATACTTTATTAAAATTAAACACCCAATCAATTCTCTACGAAATAAAAGAGCCGCTCATAACAGCGTACCGTTTCAAAAAAGACAAAGCTTATACCGTAACAGCGTTTTTTAAAGGAAATCCTTTGAAAACGTTGCAAAAATTCCTACCAATTACGGCGGAAGAACTTCGAGAAGAGTGCACTTTTAACGGGCTTTTAATGTTGAGTATTTAATTCTGTCACTAGATGGCACTGAGGACGTAATTACAGCGATTGCGGGTAGGTTAACTATTTTATACTAGGATAGAGGTTGTATGGAATAGTAACTTCTATATGTGGCCCCGATTTGGTTCCTAAGTGCGGGAAGTATCTTACCGCAAGTACTTACTTACACGTTACTCGATAAATGGACAAAACCAAGACAAAAATAAGTTGACAATTAGATTCATTAGTTCCTTAGATTAGCACGTTCTACCAAACAAACTGTTCAGCTTGGTTTAAGCATAGCATGGGTTTCTCATTAAGCGAATTTCTTCTGTATTTTTGTATGACAGTTAGAATTCAGAGATCACACTCTTCTGTTTTTTACACCTCGTATGAATAGATGGCTTGCACGCGGTGAATAGCAGAGTCTGGCTTTACATTGCAAGATCCAGACCAACGTAACTTCTATAAGCTTGTATAATTATTAACTTTCAGAGAAGTATAAGAACAACATAGCCAATAATACTACTACTACTACTACATATATAGTATGTACGTGTCTCGTATTTTCGTTGGTAGTAAAAATGATAAAAATATCAAAAAATGACTCTACAAAAAAAGTATTTTATTTGATCTAAATATAGTTATTATAGACTAAAGCAATAAAATTAATGTCCAAATGGTCAGTCAAGTTTAATATGAAAACGAAAAGGCAGAATATTCTATCACAGTTAGTGAAAGCAATTAAACTTACTAATTGATACATATTAATTGCCCTTCAAATTGGTGTCGTAAAATTTCTGTCCCGAAACTTTTGCCAATTACAAAGACGTTGGGATTTTGGGCTTTTAACAATTTTGTTACGTTGAAGTGAAATGAGCCTTGTAATGATTTCGTAAAGGATTTTAAATCATAAATGCTTCAGGCCGTTGTGACGTAGAGGCACGAGCGAGCGTCGGTTATGGGTTCGATTCTCACTTGGGAGGATGACATATTTAGTGTTTTCATTTCCTTGCTCTGGTAACGACGCATATATTTCTAATGTTCTATTTGTAACCTGATCACGCCTGATCTGATATAGTTAACAGTTTTGTGTTATACAAGATACATTCTAAATGGTCGAGGCAGTTCTAAACGCAGGCGGAGTGGAAACCATCAAAATGAATAAAGACATGTTATAGACTACAACCGATAGGTGGCGATTAATGGACTACCCAATATATAAAGATTTTTTCAATTTGGTCCCGTAGTTTTTTCAACCAACCATTTTTTGCCAATCAGCACCAAAACCCATTTTTGTAGTTCTTCCATTGCTCGTTTCGTACTTAGATTTATTATTGGTTCTGTATATATAATTTAATTTTTTCAGCTTCACGCTGTATCCCGCATACAGCCGGGTAGGCAGAGGGAACCTAGTGTTAAGACACTCCGTTCCCCACTTTCTACGAAATTCTGGAAGCATTGCGTGTTGAGTGGCAGAACTCAACGCCGCGCTTAACCTCGACACCAGAGCGAAGAAAATAGAAATATAAATTTAAGTAAATATTTCATCTCCTCGAGTGGGGATCGAACTCACAACCAGTCGGTTTTACAGTCACACCTCGTGCCGCTGCGCCATGACTGGTCTCTATAGATTTTCTCTATTTTAATAGATGCAAAATCAGTAGCTACAAAGGCATGCAAGGAAATTACAATTCAAATAGCTAAATGCATAGTGCTGTGATCGGTAGTCACTCATGCGAATATTACATAAGGAAGACCAACTTAATTGCTAACATTGTATTTTGAATGTTACCTTGTTAATAATATGGAACTTCAATTTAACTTAGTCGAACGTGTTAGAATTTAACTTAAGGCAAGTTGTATTAAAAGGTATCGAGAATTAACAGAAATTGTATAATATTTTTATGAATGTCTAAATTTATTAGTTATATCGTGGCGTTATGAGGTAGGAATGGTTTTGGGTTTGAATATCAATTAGGGGAATGATTTTATTATTTAAATCATTTAATAAACAAAGTCTGGCCATGAATTTCGCCAGACATGACTCAAATTCGGACGGAGAGAAGAGAAAGGAGTGTTTTGAAACTAGATTTTTATTTGTCTGCCATATGCAGTTAAAAGGTGAAGCTAAAAAAGAAGGCTTGTATTCACACAATTCTTTAGACGTATAGTGAATAGGCAACGGTGAAATTTATGAATAAAAAGTACCGGCATATTTTAAGTTTACGAAAACAAAAAAAAATCACAAGCCAATATAAATGAAAACATTTATATGCGGTGAATTCGCGTACGGGTCAATGGATAAACGATTTTGCTGGATCTAGTATTTAAAGAGGCTGAAAGCTCACTTGGTTTCAGAGTTACACATCGGTATATAGAAACGAGACAGACTAAAAATATAATTTGTCAATATTTTTTTATGAGAAGGCCTCATATGGAGTAATTTTTACGAGATTCTATTTAATAAGGTTTGTAATTACGTTTTAAACCAGTTATCTTCTATCAATTGTATCGAAACTCTGCAACTTGAATATTTTTAGTTACACGCTGTATTCCACACACAGCAAAGTGTTAAAACACTTCCCGTTAAGAACACGTACCCATTAAGACACTTCCGTTCCCTACTGTCCGCCGTCTGAATTCTGGAGCGTCACGTGCTTTACCGATATCGGAGCGAGTAAATATTTATGATTTCAATTTTCCAAATGGGATTTGAACTTATAACCCGTCGCGTTTACAGTCACAGGCTTGTGCCTGTGCGTCACGTCACATTTTTTTTTTAATTATTCTTTTCTGTATTTAATATCGCTGTGTGATATTGGCGAAGTGATTTGTGTTTAGGTACCTAGTACGCTCAAAAGTCATAAGTCAAATAAATTGCAACGACTATTTTTATTTTCTGGACTGATACTGCAACTTTTAAATAGAGGTATAGCTATATTTAAACAAACCTTGAGGAGTAAAAAAAACTGCCTTATTTTCGATACAAGCCTGTTGAGTGGCAGAACTCAACGTCGCGCTTTATCTTATTACCAGAACGAACAAATGAACATAATTGAGCTTACAACTGAGCCACAACGTCTTCAAATACAATCAATAAACAAATATTAATATTAAAAAGGTGAAATAAATCAGCTTCACGCTGTATCCCGCACACGGCAGGGTAGGCAGAGGGTTAACCTAGTGTTAAGACATTCCGTTTCCGCCGAGTTCTGGAGGTAGTACGTGTTGAGTGTCGGAACTTAACGCCAAGCTTTGCATCGACAACAGAGCGAAGAAAAGAAAATATAAATGTAAATAAATATTTAACTTCCTCGATTGGAGATCGAACCCACAACCAGTCACACTTAGTGCCCCTGCGCCACGACTGGCCTCATTAAGACACTTCCGATTTTCTAAATAGAGATTTTTTATTTTTTTTATTTAATTTTTAAAAGGTGAAATAATGGGTTATTAGCTAACCTAAGTACAAATTTTTAATAACCAACTGACCAAAACGATGATACAGAGGTTGCCTTTTGAACCGACTGAATGTTATATTTTTGAAAAGTCAGTCCTTTGTTCGAGCGCCTTGCCGGCTTCACTTTTTAATTATTCACGCCACCGGAAAGAATTCGAGGGAAGGTTGCAAATTTGAAATGGGAAGTGTTTAATTGTTTTTGTATTTTTAAATGTGGACTGTTTTACTTTTATGGAGGACGTTGTGGTGTGGTAGGACAGCGTTTTGATATTTGTGGATTCGATTCCAATTCAAATATACGACAAAATGTAGCGTTCAAACCCGCCATCTAACACGTAATGTCGCAGAAAGAGGGCAACGGAGTGTTCAGTACATTAGGTTTCCTCTCTTTTTAAGTTAACACGTAAAAAATGAGCAGTAAGTGCGAAAAGCAGTGACACTAGATTCCGTCCGCTAATTCTAGAACAGCGTTTATCTTATTTTATACCTTCACGCTGTATTTTGCGCAAGGAACGGTAGGCAGATAGAACCTGGAAACTTTTCGTCACATTCTCGAGGTGTTATGTCTTGAGTGGCGGAACTAAACGCCTCGTTTTGCCTCGCTACATCTGGTAGCGAGTCAGTCTACCCGTGACCACGGACTACTGCAAAGTGTTCGAAACGTCGGGTTTCCAAAAAAAATGTATAAAAGTACAAAATATACGCGATTAATCCGGTTAAAATAGTTTCATTTAAAATGTGTAATAATCGTGAAAATCAACCTTATTATCCTCGAGTAGGAATCGAACCCACAAGCGGTTACAGTCATACGCTCGTGCCCTTGCGCTTCGACATTTACCATTAGTAGTACAAACAACAAAAGCAAGAGAACGAACGAACGAATGAAATCGTTTCTTTGGTTTTTGACATTAATTTAATGTAATAATATCTTGTATGGTCATAAGCTGTTACTATAATGGTCGTACGTTTGATCACAATTTGAGGGTATATTTATATTTATTGTCTCAATTATCACTCTAGACAAACCACCGTGTTAAGTTACGTAACTCAACACGTAATGTCTAGACAATTGCGAAAACAGCGAAAAGAGGACACCAAAGTATCTTATTATGGACGCTACTATATGAGGGATTAATCGTGAAGTTTTTTTTTAAGCGAGATTTCAACCTAAAACAGTTCATTATATTAATTCTGAACCACTGTACAATAACGGTGTCAAAACAAGCACTATAAGCTTGTTAAAGTTACCAAACGAAATGATCGATCAAAAAACATATTGCGCTATTCTCAACGATCTGGCGACAAATTGTATGCCGCCCACAACTGCGAGTTCCGCGTTGTAAATTAACAAAGATTTATATAAGTTGCCGTATGAATGCCGTTGGCATGGGTGGTTTGTAATGGTGAATATAGACGATGGTTATAAGTTTGATTCTTAGTTTATGAAGGTACAGTGTGTGACTATAAACGCGACGGTTATCGGTTCGATTCTCATTCGTGGGATTGGTGAGAAAACAAAGTTTTGAATTACGTACAATGTAATTGGGCGGAAAGTGGAGCCGAAGGCCTCTCTGGCTTCTCAACAGTTTTTATTTAATAAAAATAAAGCGTTCTTTATAAATTCTTCTTAAAATAAAATATGTCTATTCCCCACTTTCCGCCGAATTCTTAAATTTCTTGTTGAGCAAACACCAACGCCACGCTTAGCCTCGAAATATCCATATAATAAAATATATATTTTTGCAACTGAAATGTCAAACCACAACTTCTTGCTTGACACTCTATCTAGTGTTAAGACACTCTGTCGACCACTTTCCACGCAATTAAGATTGCTGATATATTGAGCCGCGCAACCTAACGCCGCAACTCGTTGAAACTTTTGCAAAAAAATAAACTTGAAAAATCCACAATAATCGCTTTTGCTTATCAATATGCCAAAGTAATGGTAGTATAATAAAATCAGTTATAAGAAAAGTAATCCGATACTAACTCATTTTAGTTATTTATTAATTTAGTAAGCTATATTATTTATTCGAAGTGAGGAAATTACCTTTGGTGTTAGGGGGCTACCGCGTCCTTACACCGCACTCGCTGGCATACGAAACCTGCAACAAAGAAATTATTTATGAATGCTTATAAAAATGGTTTTCTTTTTTTAACTTCACGCAGTATCCCGCACATAGTAAGATAGGCAGAGGGAACCAGAAAACTTAATGTTAAGACACTCTCTTTCCAATTAAAGATATTCTCCACTTTCCGCTGAATTCTTGAGGTATTGCGTGTTGAGTATTAATTTCCAAGTGGAAATCGAACATTGAAAAGTAATAATGTTATTAGAACACGAAAGTAGTTCAGATTAGTAAATAAATAACAATATAGTGTAAGCGGACGAAGCCGCGAGCGCACCCCTAGTTCTATAATATAAATCTCTTAAACCAGACTCCGATAGAGACATATAAGATAGAAAAGTTTACGAGTAAAGGCCGCAAATCGCCACATAGGGGTGAGATAAGTTTATAGTGGTACACAATTTCTACGCCAATTTTACCCTTTCAACAATCAATTCTTATCAGGGTTACAATCGGGACGCACTGGGTCCTAGCTATTCGAGTGAAATAACAGCATTATATATTTCTATCATCCTTTCTTAATATATTTAAAAGAAAAATAAAAGATGCCGTCGTGGAGCAAGGGCAGTACAAGAAAAAGCGACGGTTGTGGATTAGAATCCCTTGGTAGGGTATTTCAAACGGGCGAACCCGCGAGCGTGGCACTAGTCTCAAACTTGTGGGTAGCCTCTGCTACCTTTTGATTTAGTGATTTTGTGCAACTGTATACATAATACAATATAATAATAAAATATTGAATGTATTAATGTCTCTGTTTTTTCTAAAAATTAAATTATAAAATCATTTTGACTTCTCTACATTTGTGAAAAGTGTAGGCTTACTGTCTATTTATTGCAATTGGAAAAACCGTTTTCTCGGTAATATTATTGCAAGAAAAGTCTTCTCCACTTAGAACTATAGAATTTGTTTTCAATTGTTTTCACTCTGTATCCCGCACGTAACAGGAGTGGCAGAGGGAACCTGTTAACCTAGTATTAAGACACTCCGTTCCCATTTAAATATTTCCGTTCCCCATTTTCCGCCGAATTCTCGAGGTATAACCTGTTGAATGGAGGAGTTTAGCGCCGTGCTTTAACACATAGATAGAGATAGAGATTAGATATTTTTCTCATTCCACCGTGTCTAAATAGAACCCACAACTGTTGTCTCACAACAGTCTCACAACTAACATATTTGTAAATATAATGAAAAAGAAAAACCTATATATATATAATAAATAATATTGCCAACAATAGTGATATTTCAATACTGATGAAAAGTAACTAAAACAAAAGGAAGACTGTAGGTAACCAAAGAAATGTTCTTTGAAAATAAGTTGAGCACATCTTCAAGTAAATACAATATACAGTATTTGTTTTTGTTCGGGTGCTGTTTATTCTTAGTAGCAGCGCCGTCCGCAACTTTTTCATATAAAATGATGTAATACTTGCGGCACTTTATAAAGATTTGTAGTTTAGTTACGTTGTTTTAAATTTCTCATATTTTGTTAGTTTTGCGATGCATGAGGTTCGATTCCCGTTGAAGGGAAAGAATTATGTTCATTTCTCTGCCCTGATGAGATAAAACGAGGCGTTGAGTTTCATTGCTCTTAATGGAATGTCTCGAAAATTAGATCGTGTGTAGGGAACAGAGTGTCTTAACGCTACGTTCCTTTTGCTATGTGTGATGATACCAAGATAGGATTTGCACTTAAGAGAAATTTTATATTTTCATATTTTTAATAAATTCAAGTGTTATGCCACACTTAGAAAAGAAAAATACTTTTTATAAGAAAACATATAAGAATTTTAATGTAGCGGAATTTGAACACTCGATTAACGGAGACCGTTCAACTAAGAAACAGCAACCGACCAATAAGCCATAGGGTATAAGAATTTCGACATAGCTTGATAAGAAAGTAAGACTTAATGGTTAACGCGGTTTGACGGTTTTCAAGAGGTTCGAGTTCAAATCAACACAACGACTACATACTACGAAGTCTCTTTATATCTTTATTTAGCTTTTTATTTTTTATTTTGATAGTGAAAATAATGACTCTGTTATAGTTACTATACGAACTGCTTGAAATTTCCATATGTACCTATCATCGAATATGAGTTAATATTCTGGAAACATTACATTACATTCTGGATACACCGAAGACAATTAAATCAGAGCTAAGTTGAATTTAGGGTATAATTACCTCTATCTTATAATAACTAATTTTCGTTATCAGATTACTCTTGATAATAATTGTATATAATTGTAGTACAGTTTGTTAAACTACACTACTAGGTTGTGGGTTTGATTTTCTCTCAGTTAAAAGATTTTACACAAAATATTGTCCTTACGTCGTCGTGGCCCTTCGTGGCGCAGGGCTTTCAGCGGGATAAGGCGTAATCACGCACACAGCAGCTCAAGCTTAAATAATCTAATGCTAAGACGCTTATTTTCCATTAAGACACTCCGTTCTCCACTTTCTAGCAAATTCTTGAGGCATTGCGTGTTGAGTGGCGGAATTCAACACTGCGCTTTGCCTCGTTACTGAATGAAATTGACTGATTCCCCCGAGTGGAAAGCGAACCCACAACCTATCGCCTTTATTGCCTACTATCACATCTTTGCAAAATATTGGATTTCATGTGATAAACAAAACCCTTACAAAATAAATAATATTTTATTATATTTTCTCTAACATATCACTCTGAAACAGCACTACAAGAACAGTTTTGTACGTGTCGATGTTGAAACTTGTATAAGTTTTTGTTTGTAGTCTAAGACCTATTTCGGGTCAGCGCTGTTTGTAACGTAACTTCTATTTCTGATAGAACACGAAGTGCTTTATTGTATTCTAAATTTACTAGAAGTAGCTGTATACATAATCTTGGTATGTGTAACAAAATTTTTATATTTTTTAAAAAAACGTATAAGATTTTGTATTCAGCAGGATTTGAACCTGCGCCTTTTGAAAACCACCCAAGCGCTCTGTCTAGTAAGACATATTCGATTTCGTAATAAACGTCGTTAGGTCTTAGAGTTTGGATGGTTTCCAAGAGGCATGAGTTCAAATCCTGATGTGTTGATATTTTCATACGTTTTTTTTACTTTGGCGTTTTCACCTCCATACAACAGTCTAAGCAGAGGAAACCTAGTGTCACGTCACACGCCACTTGTAACTTTACGCCTAAATTTCAAGACTGCGGAGCCCAACGCCGCCGATAACATTTTTTGTACCCATTTTTTTTCTTTTATTTTATTACACATTCTATTATTATAATTCAAATTCCTTAAAATCCACAGAAATCTTTTCAATCAATATCTATACAATCATAGTATACCAAGTCATACCCCCATAAAGTTACCATAAAACCAAAAAACAATAGAGAGATCCAAACCCCGAATCTAATTCAAGATCATTTATTCAAATCGCGCTCGTAAAAGTTTACGATCTGAATTCTATTTGTTTGGCAAATATTCTATTTTTGGTTTTCTTTTACGGAAAATAACATATATATACATAGGTGAAATACTGTATATACTTATAATAAAGTTTTGAGATACTGTTGTTAGACTGTGACTATGGCTTTGTTGATCATCTATGCTAATATTATAAAGTCGAAAAATTTTGTTTGGTTGATGTTGATCTTAGGATATACTAGTTTGAATTGAAAAATCTTATTGGGTAGCGAAATTATTTTAGAAAACGTGAAGAATTTTGATTAAAACAACAATTTGGAACAATTTTTGATTTCATTGCCTAGAAAGACGGTATTCAAGAGGTAGGTACAAAAAGAAATATTAAAAATTTTGATTTGAACCAGTGCCTCTTGGCAAAAGCAAAAGCCTGAGCATTGTAAATCAAACTTCGAACTAGAAGAACAAATTATAAGCGTATTTAAGTTTCACTACAGCTAAGACTGGGTGGTTGGACGTAAGACTTAGTTTACTTGTGCAACTTAGTGATGGAGTCCAGGTGCAAAATTACATTAGATCACCCATTCTTGATTTACCTATCATTATAGGCATTTGGGCAATAGTAGCGGCTCTGGATAAAGAAAAAGTTTTTTTTTTTGTAAATTCCGTTTAAAATGAGCATCTTTTATTTCAGCTTCACGATAAATCCTTGCGGAAGGAATCTAGTGTTAAGCCACCTTACACCACCCAGTTTACAAAAACTGCTTGTTGAGAGACAACATAACTCCTAGCTTTAGTCTTGTTAAAGAACCAAAAAATGAAAATAATTTACCCAAATAAGAACAGAACCCACAATCATCGCGTATTATATACACTGTCACACCGAACCACGACGGCCTTCAAAATCAAAATTTACATTTGCCTAATACTAATTCTAGGTACATGTGACATACATACTTACATAAATGTCACTCCCTCATGAGACCAGCCGTGACTTGCACTTCCGATTTGCGGCTGACGTTAACAAGATTAAGATAATTTGCGTTATCAGTACTAGTATATAATAGAATAGCTTCTACCTACTACATAGTTCGTGGCCCTATGGTAATATTAAAATATTGTAACACATTTGAGGCCAGTCGTAGCGCAGGGGCACGAGGTGTGACTGTAAAACCGACTGGTTGTGAGTTCGATCCCCACTCGAGGAAATGAAATATTTACTTAAATTTATATTTCCATTTCTTCGCTCTGGTGGCAAGGCAAAGCGTGGCGTTGAGTTCTGCCACTCAACACGCAATGCCTCCAGAATTCGGCCGAAAGTGGGGAACGGAGTGTCTTAACACTAGGTTCCCTCTGCGTGAAGTATTGTTGTTGTTGAGTAATGTAATGTAGCCTATAGCCTCCCCTGACAAATAGACTAACTAAGATAAAAATAATTTTCAAATTAATCATATAAACTCTTCCATCTTATAATATTTCAGTAGGAACTAATCACCTTAGAACACGCCTGGTGCTACAAGAATTAAAAAGTAATTATTTTATATGAAAAAAAAATATCTAAAGTTAGTCTTAACATTAGGTTCCCAGGTTCACTTTGCCTACACCGCTATGTTAGAGGTGCAGCTTGAAGCTAAAAAAAGGTATGTACTGTACGACCGATCCAATTTTTAATAAGTTTCTATATCCAATTTATATGCCTATACAAATCACGAATTACTCCAGAAACACATACATTATTATTATATGGAACTCCAAAAAAATTTTATTCAGTAATTTTATAACAGTACTTCTTAAATAAAAAATGGTCAAAAATAAGCAAATTTCAAAGGGCAGTACAAATCTTGGCGTTGACAGGTTCTTTCGACCCAAACTCAATACCCTCGGGCGTCTTAAACGATTTATTGGAACCACTCACAAAACCACCAGTATATTTTCGTATATTCAAACTGATATAGAATAAGAACATATAATTTTCTTTTTAGTTTTCTTTTATAATGTTGTTTGACAACTTTTGTCGTTTTTTATCATATACTTTACTTTATCATGTATGAAGTAGGCCGTCGTGGCGTAGTGGATAGCTGATTGTAAACGTAATGATAGTGGGTTTAAATTCGATTCTGGGAAATTAAATATATTTACTCTAATTATTATATCCCAGTTAACACACAACAGCTTGATGAAAAATGAGGTACGGTAAACACTAGACAATAAGCTGTAATAGGCAAGAATAATAGGAATAGAAACTCAAGTTACAAGACAAAGTGCGACGTTAAGTTCCGGCACTCAATATGCAATGTCTTGAAAATTGAGTGGACAGTGTGGAGTTTCCATGATATATGTGGGATACAATGTGAAAAACAAAGCAGGATAGGCAAAGTGAATGTCGTTTATCAAGCCGCTTTGTCTACCAGAGCAGAGAAATAAAAGTCGTCGCATTTATAGATGTGCCACAGTACTACTACGATCTAGTCTACAGTGTCTTAATAAAATCTTACATGGCTACAAATATGTTTACAATATAGACACTATTCCAATCCAGCTAGATATAACCCGGCCTTGGGTTTACACCATTCAGTATACAAATTAAAATGATAAAAAAATCAGCTTCACGCTGTATCCCGCACACAGCAGGGTAGGCAGAGGTGTTAAGACACTGCGTTTCACACTTTCTGCCGAATTCTGGAGGCATTGCGTGATGAGTGGCAGAACTCAATGCCGCTCTTATCCTCGACACCAGAGCGACGAAATGTAAATATAAATTTAAGTAAATATTTCATCTCCTCGAGTGGGGATCGAACCCACAACCAGTCGGTTTTACACATCGGCCGCTGCGCCACGACTAGCGTCAGGCCTCAATTAAAATGATTAAATAATGAATAACTCCGAAACTTCCCACTCCTCTTTACTTTCAAAATGACAGGAAAAAATATATCCTACAACCTAATCAAGAAGTAAATCCTCTTAGAAAAAACTGGTCGTTGCAATGAAATATACACAACGTTACGTCCATAAGAAATGTGTAGAAAAGTGAAAATCCTTGGGGTCCCTCGGGGCAGCGGTCTGAGACCACTTTAATAAATTCGCTAAAGAATCTTTTATGTGACAAATTGAGTTCCACGGTAGAGATTAAAAGGTCTTTTTTCATTGTAACGTTGATATGGGGCCGGAAAATTGTTTTAATGTGCCTACCAAATATAAGAACGAAATATGAAAAAAGATGTTGGCCGATTCATATCGAGAGTTCAAATCTTTAAGCATTTCCTTCATTCCATACAGAAAATCTAATTATTTATTAGTGACTTCGTTCCCCGAGGTAGCTGAACTCAACATCGCATTTTGCGTAGCTATTAGCAAAAAAAAAAGAACATTCACTGCACAAGCGAACTGAAGGGGAATTATACAAATTTACTAGAATAACAATAAGAAGAAAATAAAATATGAATATACTATTCTTAAAAAGTATTAGTTCAGAACGAGCTCAGAAGCTATCTACGAAGCTACAAAAATGAGTTTTGAAAAGTACACCAAAGAAAAACATTAAACTAAATTGCAATATTTAATTCAGAAGTCCTTTTAGCTCGTGAACACTAGCGGAACTGAAAATTAGTTGCTTTTTCAAAATTACTGAGAAAGATGGGAATTTTATTCTCAGTATAAAATTTTGTAGCATTTTCGGGTAAACTGACGACAGATCTAAGTGTCGAGACCCTCTGTTCACCGCTTTTAGTCTAAATGTTTAAGTGACGAAACTCACTTAAACATTTAGACGGTCTGCATCGTATTGTCAAAGCATCATATGACTTTTTAGAGGTTGTCGTGGTACAAAGTTAGCGTGTGTAGTTAACGTGATCGGTTGTGCGCTTATGTTGCACTCGAATGATTTTTTTTTGTATCATTCATGTTATTTAATACGCAATCTCTTTGCATAAACTCTCTACATAACATTTGGAAGCGAAAAACTAAGTATCTTAATACTGAGTGTCTTTCACTCTATTGTGACATATGCGGTATACAGTGTGAAGCTAAGAATAAAATCATACGGCTGAAATGGCGACACAGTTTCACGAACTCTGGCATAAAATGGAGAACGAAGTGTTTTGACACTTTTCATAGTTTTCTTCTACTCTGTGACATGTAGCGTAATGGGATGAATATTTCAAGAGTGGTTTCATTTACAATATTTTTATTTGTTTTCAAACTTGATCTAAAATACAAATATATATTATACCAATCAAAAAAAATCTGACAAAATATAAATAAAAAGTATGTTTCACAATTTTAATAACTAAAAAACAGGTTGAGGCGACGCGACGGATCTAACGAGAGTTCTCTTAGATTTCAATTTATTTTGACGTTCACTGGAAAATATTCGCATTCAAAACGCGGCCGCAAATTACAAGGTAGGTACCGGTGATATAAATACTGTGGCGTGTCAGGTAGTTTTAGTTTTATTTTGTATCTCTTTGCTGCTGTAGTTGCTGTTCTACTAACGTTTTTAGTAAGTCAGCATTTGAAATGTAAAAGGAATGGAATTTTTTTTTGTTTATTGTCAACTTTACGCTTTATTTTGTATATTTAGAAGTGAGGCAAAGATAACTTAGTATGAGGGGACTTAATATTTTCATTTTCTCGCTCTGGTATCAAGATAAAGTGCGGCGTTGAGTTCCACCACTCAACACGAAATGCCTTGAGAATTCAACGCAAAATGAGGAATGGAAGTGTTTTAATGGGAATGGAGTGTTGACACTTAGCTACCTCTGCCTACCTGTATAATGCGGGATACAAGGTAAGGCTAAAGATAGCATATTCGTCGTGATCGAATATATAATTTTTACGCTTAAAGTTAGATCCTGACTATAATATATGTTTAAGGTTCACGATGTATCCAGCACATAATATGGTAGACAAAGGGAACCTCACGCAGTTTATCAAGTTATCAGTGCGAGGAAGTGAAAACTTTAAATAATTCACCCCGAGTAGGCATCAAATCCACAACCTTACGTGTACTGTCACACGATTGTACTACTGCGCCACGACGGCCTCTATATACTCTATAATGCTACCCATCTACACCATTTGTCACTTTTGTAACTGCTAAACTATAGTAAAGTATGATCAGCTGCTGCAGCTAAAACCGGCAAATAACAAAACTATACAAAACTTTCTAGACTATAGCAATAAAAGCATTTATCGCCGTTGTGTCTTAGTTGAGATATATGACAGTGCGGCTTAGTTGCCAGTTGAAAATCGTTTAGATGTAAATTTTGTATATGTTTATTTAGAGATATTGCAATGAAAATTTCTAGAATTCGTTTTTCACATGGAGGCACTGCCTATTGAGTGGCGGAAATCAACGCCACGTTTTGGCTCTTAAAATAAATTCCATTTCCTCGAGTGGGGATTGAACTCACAACCAGTCGCTTTTACAGTCATACTATGTACCCCTGGGCCACGACTGGCCTGAGACAAAATCTTTATACAATACTTAAAAAAATATATATAATCTAGTGATTTTTTTCATTATTTTCTTTCTGCACCTCAAATCTTATTGTCTGTTTTCAGTTTCAGTTCTGATTACAATCCATCTGCCGCCATTGTACGACTAGATACTCCTTTTGACTGTCTTTGTTTATCGTTTCAATACCGCCTATATTGTTTTGTTCTACCAGTTGTTCATGCCTATTGGTGATTTTGATAAGCGTGTTTAATGCGTGAAGTTTCTGTATCTTGTTTATTGTGTGAGGAAAAATTTTGTCTTTTTGGCGTAAGTAAATAGGAATGGCTATACTTAAATGTTTTTTCATTTGCCCGCTATAAGAGACAGAGCGCGGTGTTGAGTTCCACCACTCGACTTGCAATTTCTCAAAAATTGGGAGAAGAACGGAGTGTCTTAACCTATTGCCAAGACACTGCGCCCTTCTGCATATCCTACTAAGTTGGAAAAAGCCTAACGTTTTCCTCAATTTTCAAATATAAATTCTCTATTTTCAAAGTCGGTTCAAAGCGATTCAAACTGCCATAAACCGGATCCGCAGCGGATTGAAAGGGACATCATCAGGATTATAGGAAAAACAATGAAGGTATTGACATTGTGCGAATTTATGATCGTCCGCCTTTCATTTGTTGATTTTATCGTTATTCATTAGAGCTAGGCTGTTTGTGGTCCGCCCTGGCTTTCTTTTATTTGACTTAAAAGATGGATAACTTAGAAAAGAATATATGTATTTTTTTTCTAGTTTGAGTTAGGATATTAGTCAAATATTTATACGTTTCTTTTTTTATGTTAATTAGGATAACTTATATCTAGACTCTTATTGCCCACTCAGTGCAAGTAACCAAAAAATATTAGAAGTCAGGTTTTTAGGGGTTCGTACCCAAATGGTGAAATATGTATGGATATTACTAAGACCCCGCTGTCTGTCTGTCTGTCCTGTCTCGAGGCTGTATATCGTAAGCCGTGATAGTTAGATAATTGAAAGTTTTACAGACAATATATTTTTGTTGCCTCTATAACAACGATTAATACTAAAAAACAGATTAAAACAAGCATTTAAGCGGGGTTCCAAACAACAAACATGGTTTTTTGCCGTTTTTATAGGTGCGTACGGTTGGTAGCATCATGGTTTTCCTTCACAGCAGAGTAAGCCATCGTGACAGTTATGGGTTAGATTCCCGAACGAGGAAACAAATTATTTAATATATTAATTTCCCCGCTTTGGTAACAAAGCACGGCAATGCGTGAAGCTAAAAAAATGGTTAGGCATAGGGAATTTAGTGTTAAGACTAAGTATTGCTCTTTTTTCAATTAATTTTAGCGTCTTGAGTAGCGAAACTCAACACCGCGCCTTATCGAAACGCTTACTCACTCCAAAACAGAGCTGGCTTTGTACCATTTCATCAATTTACACCTGAAGAAACCAGGTCACATATATATATTGTCAAACAACGAGAGTGACACACCGTTTTCTCGACCTTTGAAAGCCAATAACATCAAAGCAATAGTTTCTTGTGCTTATCGGTTGCAGGGGCGTCAGGAGAGGCCCGGCCTTTGACGTTAAAATGTTTGAACTCAGCAATATCTTTCTTTATAAGTTGTGTACTAGACGGTCCTATGAATTTTTCATTGGAAATATATTTGTTTTTACCCGAATCCCTGATTTTGAGGGTATACTCGTATGATGACATTTTGTATTTTACTTTTTTTTTCGTGTTATATTTAACCTGTTCTTTAAATAAATCAATCAATATTTAAAAGCTTCACGCTTACGGTAGGCAGAGGGAAGTCAGACACTACGTAGCACGTGTGTCCAATTTACAAGACATTATATGTTGAGTGACGGAGCTTAACACTTATCTTACGTATTTGTCTTGTTACCAAGATCAGAAAATAAAAATAAAACA
This sequence comes from Heliconius erato x Heliconius himera, assembly GCA_013421005.1. Lineage (NCBI taxonomy): Eukaryota > Metazoa > Arthropoda > Insecta > Lepidoptera > Nymphalidae > Heliconius > Heliconius erato x Heliconius himera. The sequence goes on along the minus strand of JAATLQ010036620.1, from coordinate 9,006 downwards.
TTTGCCTGAATGGGATTGGAACCCACAACCTTCGCGTTGACAGTGACACTGTATCGGTGCGCCACGAAGGTCCCTAGGTTCCATCGGCCTACCCTACTTTTTTGAAATACAAGATGAAACAAAATCACAAAAAATATAATGCATACGTTACCTACCTATAGGAATATAATTTATTTCACCGAACAAAATTACACAATTTATTAGTTCTTTGACTTGTTATTTAGTGTGGCATTCAGATCTTCTCATGATACTTCTAGACCGGTTTTCTAGTGCTTATGTTTTATTGCCTTTTTTACCATAAGTATATGATGAAGTAAAAAAACAGTTCTTTTTAAAATATATTATACTTTTAATTATATATAGATATAAAACATGTATATTATAAACAAATATATCTGAAACAAGACATTTTGGCGAAATCCTGTATTTTTTTTTTTCTTTGCTAAAATCTATAGTTTTAGGATTTTCTTTTTCAGATTCACGCTGTATCTCACTTGTCGCAATGTATGCAGACACTTCTTTCCAACGAATTTCGAGATAATGCTTGTTGACAGCCGTAACTCAACGCCACCTTGTTACCGGAGCTGCCGCTGGGTCACGAAATCCTTAAGGGGATATCAATGTAAAAATTAAATATGAATTTAAATAATGCGGTGCAAGACGGAGGTGTCTCAATAGGAACGGAGTTTCTTAATACTAAGAACCCAGTTCCCGCTTAACGCTAAGACACGTATTGATATCGAGGAAAAGCTTAGCGTTGAGATCCGCCGCTCAACACGCAATGAAGTGGGAGTGGACTTTAACACTAGGTTCCTTTTGCCTATCACCCTGCTGCAGGATATAGCGTGAAGCTGATTTAAAAACATAATAATTAAAATAAAGATTTATGGTAAACTTTTTGGATACATCACTAATATTATTTGACAATGTAACGTGCGAAAATCACGTTCATCTTGACCTCTTCAAATTGAGCACAAGCAAAGGAGATGTGAAGGTTTTCAAACGAGAAATATTTTATGACAACCATTCTACGCTAAAGGACGAGAAATAAAGTAATTTTATATAACGTTTTGTTATAGCAACTTTGACGGTAGTTTAGATTTATTTACTAAGCTATCTATGAATAAATATAATGTCGAGGCCGTCGCGGCGCAGCGGCCTGGGAACCTGATGTTAAGACACTCCGTTCCCATTATTACTCTTTCGTTACCCACTTTCCACTATATTCTAAATGCATTGTATTTTGAGTGGCGAATTCAGCGACAAATAAAAATATTAAGTATCTCATTGCTTCGAGTGGCAATCGAACCCACAACCTGTCCCGCTTACAATCGGATTCGTTGTGCCCATACTCTACTGTCCTGGCTTTACTTTTTATATACATATAAAATTAGTCCCAACATTCAAAATTACAATACCTATCTATATATTTACAAACAAACAAAAATAACATAAAATTTCCTATACCAATTCGGGAAACAATGATCTCGTTCATTTCATATTTGGATAGACCTTGCTTTGTAGAGCATTGGTTTAGCGTTTGTCATACATACATATATACATACAAGGTGAACCGCATTTCAATAGACTATAGACAATCATACTTGCTCGCGTTAATCGTGATTTTGTACTTACAACTTGGTAACAGCTTTTAGTGACCCGAAATTCTTCCGTTTTTAGAAAATGGAGGTCAGAGAGGGTCACTAAGCTTGGTAACAGTTTTTAGTGACCCGAAATTCTTCCGTTTTTAGAAAATGGAGGTCAGAGAGGGTCACTATGCTTTTGTTTTATGATCAAAATATATAAATAGGGGCAGTCGTGAAGTGACACAAGCAGTAAAAGAGACAGGTTTAAGGTGGAATTCTAACCTTCGAGTTCGAGAAAATGAAATATTTTTTATTTCTTTGCTCTAGTAACGAGTCCATTTCATACGCAATGCCTCCAGAATTCGGCGGAAAGAGGGTGACTAAAGTGTCATAATACAAATATAATGGGAACAGAGTGTCTTAACACAAGGTTCAAGGTTCTTTATGGTTATCCTAATATGTGCGGAATACAGCGTAAAGCTACAGGAAAACATAAATAGAGAAGTTTGGTTTTGAAAATAGAAATGTTACGGGCTCTGTCTGTAAACATGGCGGTTGTGGGAGTTCGATTCACAGCCGAGGAAATTAATTAACTACGCTTAATTAGAGTTTTTTATTTTATTAATTAAATAATGAAAGAAGGTGAAAAGTGGCGTTGAGTTGAGTTTTCAGTATTTTGATGTTTCCAATGTAAGCCTATTTTAGGAATACAATGTGAAGTTTATTTGTTTTGTTTTTATTAATCATTGATTTATTACTTTAAATTAAAAAAAATTGAGGCCGGTCGTGGCGCAGCGGCACGAGGTGTGACTGCAAAACCGACTGGTTGTGGGTTCGATCCCCACTCGAGGAGATGAAATATTTACTTAAATTTATATTTCCATTTCTTCGCTCTGGTGTCGAGGTTAAGCGCGGCGTTGAGTTCTGCCACTCAACACGCAATGCCTCCAGAATTCGGCAGAAAGTGGGGAACGGAGTGTCTAGGTTCCCTCTGCCTACCCTGGTGTGTGCGGGATACAGCGTGAAGCTAATTTAATTTTATTTTTTTTATTACTTTAAATTAATATACATTGTTTATTAATGTATGTACGACTGTCTCAAATAAATAAATACTTAAATTTATATAACATTGATTTTACAATTTCTTATACGTTTCTAAGTACTTCAAGCTAAAAAAAAGGGTTTTGCTTATAGAGTGTGATTTACACTTTAGAAAATATTAAAGTATCATACTTAATGATTAAAATGCTAACTTAATATCATTTAAATCTTAATTATCTTCTCTGAGTGATATTGTAAACAATTATATCAAAAAGCAACGCACAAATGAATAATAAACGGTCTGAGACCTTAGTCATCTCTACAAGGCTAACAACATAACGCTGATTACAATTCACACTTTATCCCTTTATCTATTGAATGGCTTTTAGACCTCATATTATTTATACATAACCTGGACAATAACATAGACCTCATATTATTAATATATTAATTATACGTATATAAAACTCTTCAAATACTGAGTGGCAAACATACAACGCGCGTGGGGAACTACTGAGCTTGGATGAAGATATTAGCCTTATAATTAGGTTAGGAGGGTAACGGACTGTCTTAACACTAGGTTCCCTCTGCCTTCCCTTCTTTGTAATGGGAGAGAGGGGTCCAGAGTTGCTTAACACTAGGTTCTCAGTTTTCTTCTGCCTTCTCTGTTATAGCAGCCGGGATAAGCCGGAAGTCGAAAGTACGGGATACAGCCTGAAGAAACAACGAAAAAAAAACATTATTCTAACTTTATCTGGGAAAAAATATCTTGAGACGAACTGGCGCAAGAAACTGAAGATAGCCATTTGTTTTTCTTTTTGTTACATTTTTTTCTATTCCATCATATCAATCCCAAGAGTGAAAAGTTCTAAGTGTATCAAGGATTTTTCGTAGATATGTACATACATAGTTCCTGAGATAAGTGCTTTCAACTTAACTAGTTTAGCTTTTAGCTTTATAACATTAGTCTAGATATCTTAGGCCCGTGTTTATAAATCGCTGTTTACTCTGAGATCGATCTTGAGATTCTGTACTCAGAATCGTAGACTACTAAAATACCAAAATATTAAAACAGGAGAAAAATATAGCAACTACTTCGCACTCCACACAGCTACCTCTTGACCGTGACCTCGGCTTGTATAGGTTTACTGCATTCTATGTTTAATTCTGCGACAAACGTGTAAAAATTTATAAAATTGAATTGATATTTTGACAAAAAAAATATGATAATTGAGAAATCCTCAGAAAGTGGGGAGCGCAGTGTTCATTCTAGGCTCTTCCTATCCTGATACATGCGAGATATAGCGTGAAGTCAAAAAAGAGGAAAACTTTGAAAATTAGTTCGATTTTCTCGATGAAATGTCTACGAAATGTACTTATATTAAAAAAAAATATTAGCTTCACGCTGTATCCCGCATACAGCAGGGTAAGCAGAGGGAACCTAGTGTTAAGACACTCCGTTCCCCACTTTCTGCCAAATTCTGGAGGCATTGCGTGCTGAGTGGCAGAACTCAACGCCGCGCTTAACCTCGACACCAGAGCGAAGAAAATGGAAATATAAATTTAAGTAAATATTTCATCTCCTCGAGTGGGGATCGAACCCACAACCAGTCGGTTTTGCAGTCACACCTCGTGCCGCTGCGCCACGACCGGCCTCAGCATGCAGCTTACACATACAGCATGAAGCTGATTTAATTTTGATTTAAAAAAACAATTAAAAAAAAATCAGTTCTTAGCTTAGCTTAGCTTCATGCTTTATCCCTACCTGGGTAGTCAGAGAGAACGGAGCGCCAAAGCTACGGTAAAAAAGCTAGAAAAAAAGCAGAGGACGGAGCTACAAAAAAAACCAGTTCAAAACTCATTATTTAAGAATAAACATTAAAAAAATTACCTTAATAATTTTAGCCTTTGAATTGAAAATCTAGTCTATTTTATGTATATATTTGCATATTCTGATATCTAAATTCAATGAATGAGTTCCTTCAACCCGAACTAGTTTTAAAGGTCATCTTATTGTTTACGTTTTTAGTCGGCACTAGCGTTGTGCTCTCGGTTTTGCCTTTAGTTTCAATATTTTTTTAATATTCCAAACATAGAAGGGTAGACAGAAGAAACCTAGTGCTAAGACACTCCGCTCCACATTCACTATAGTTTTTAGAATAGTAACAATTTAAACTGATTAAATTGTTACTATTCTAAGAAACTATAAAAATAATTCATACCCCTCGATGGGACCCAAGCCTACAATCCCCATTACTATTGTAACTCTCCGTCTCTCTGCTAATCATATAAAAATCGCATAAAATTATAAAAGAATATCCTAACCTAAGAATGTCTCGAAAATTGGGCGAAAAGTTGGGAACTTAAGACACTCTAATAATAGGTTCCCCCTGGTATATATACATATATGGGATATGAGGCGTATAAAGCGTAATTTAAAAGACCTAAGCTTGCATCGATGGGAATCGACTTCGTTTTCTTCTATATAATCACTTTTAAGTAGTCCATTGACCCCTTGTCAGAGTCACATTGAGTTTTTTGACCAATTAATGGCTGTTAAAGTTTTTAGTTTTACGATGTTCTTTATTTTTAATAATATATTATTAATTTAATTTTGGAAATACCTAGAGAGAATTTAAGAAATTAGAAATCGAAATATACGGAAAATTAATTTATATTTTAGAAAAAATATAATAACAATTTGTATCACTATCACTATTATATTTTTTTACTTAACTTAGTGTTGAAATAACACTAGGATTGAGTTTGTTTGGTTGAAGACTAATCTTACGAACTACTGGTTAAAATTTAAAAAATATATACATTAATTTTTTTGGAAAAGTTATAAGTTACCTATTACATCAAACCACGACTAACAAAAACGGAGTAACAATTACATATAATGCAAAAAAAGAAGAGTTTGACAGCTACATCATTTTTATTTGACCACGCAGGCGCAAAAGTTTAATATATAATATATAAATATTTAATATTGTAATTTCTCTGCTCTGGCAACACCCAATGTCTCAAGCGGAGTAAAGTAGGAAACAGAGTGTCCTAACCCTAGGTTCCCTCTGCCCCTGCTATATGCAAATACAGCGTAAAGCTGTATATATTTATTTTAAGCACGAGTAGAAGAAAATTCTGCACATAATGAATTTTACGAAGCTTACAGGTCACTGGGCTTTCCTTTCAATTTCTTTTGCGCGAACGTTTTAATTAAAAGTTCGTGTAAAAGCGCATTCTGGACTTTAAAAAAACATCCTTTTTTTGCAAAGGGGGATTTCGTCATCGAATGTCTGCTATATGAATTTGGCAGGTACTTTAAATTTCGAATATAAGTTTGTCCGATTTTTTTTGCTAGGGGGTTTGGATTAAGTTATAATAGATCTTAGAGTTCAAACACTACTTCTGCATTCTTTCGAGACATCGACTTCATATTTAGTGGCAGAACCCAACGTTGCGCTTTGTCTTTCTACAGAATTATAAAATAATCCATTTGGAATAAAAATAGAACCACGACCCTCCACTATCGTTTTCTCAATCAGACGTCGTCCACTAAGCCGAGATGGCTTTAGTTAATTTATTAAAAATGAGTAGTAACGAGGCAAATCGCGACGCCTGCCACGTTCATTCTGTGGAAAGTGGGAAATGGAAATGTCTTAATGGGAACGGAGAGTCTTAAGACTAGATTCCTATGTTCCCTCTGTCGTCCCTGCTGTGGCTTAATATGACATCGATATGACATCGCCCAAAGTATATCATATTATTTATATGAACACATTTTCTCAGATACTTTATAGGAATAAAGACCGTAGTGATAAGACACTAGGTTCACCATTTCCTGGTTACTTATGTTAGAGAATGACCATTGAGTGGCAAAAGTTGTATTTTACTTAATTAACCCACTTATTAGATCGCCTTGTGAACATTTAGCTTTATAATTATGACATAAGCTATAAGAAACTGTTTTTCTCAATAACTAGGCGGTGCACGCCGATCCCTCTTTATGCGTGATACAGCGTGAAGCTAAAAAAGAAACAAAAATCAAATATATATTTTATTAAAGATTTTAGAGGCAACCAGTCTCTAGTTGTTGCGCAATTGGACCGTCTCTCAATCTGTCACTAGCTTGTCACTCCTAAACAAATGAAAAGGGGAAATTGGGACATTTAGATTTTGAGAACATTCGAAAATGTAATTAAGTGGCCGTCAGAGGAGTTCTTGTGACACAGAAAGTCACTCCGAACAGTACTATATCTTTAATTATGATTAATATTGTTTCAATTTATAAAAATAACTATCAAATAAGATTTGAGGATTAGAGGCCGTAGCGGCGCAGTAGCACACGATGGTTGTTGCTTCGATTCCCATTAGGGGGAATAATTGTTTCGTTATCTCGCTCTGGTAACGAGACAAAGCCTGGCGTTGAGTTCCGCCTCTCAACACGCAATATTTCGAAAGTTCGACGGTATGCGGGTAACGGACTGTCTATCTCTACGTAAGTTCTCTCTACTTACTCCGCTATATACAGGATACAACGTTAAGCTAAAAAACAATAAAGTTTTTCTTAATTATTAACCGACGTAATAAATTAAGGTTACCAGTTTAATAAATATGTATGTGATATTGTTAAAATCGGATAATATTTGAGTGTGATGATCCACCTAGCCTCTCCTTATCACACTCTACTAAATTTCGTTAGAATATGTATGTAGGTACTTTTGTGTATATTTTCCCACAAATTTCTCAGAAACAAGTTCATAACGAGATGATCCTTTTATGTTAATCAGGTATAAACCCATTTAGACCACTATAAGGTTCTTGAAATGTATATAGAACCAACTTCACTACATTTAGTGCACCCCAATATTAATTATATTTTTGTTTATTTTGATAAAACTTATATTTTTGCTACAACAAACAATACGAACAACTTAAGTCTATATTTTTTTTAAAAGTACACCGGCCTATCCAATTAAAGTCAACCTCACTCGAGTCAAGTTTCTCGATTCCATATCCCTGGTATCCCTTATTATTCTTTTGTAACTTCCAAATCTCATTTTTTAACTTCGTTAAATATATTTTGTTCTATAATTTCATTTTTCAGTATCCAAGTTTTTATACTAATTTGAATAGGTATTGCTTCAAAAGTTTTTCAACTTTCGTCGCATTTTTTTTATCACATAACGTCATATTTTCAAGTTTAAAAAGTGATGTTCAGGCTATATCCTGCATAAAGCAGGAAAGGCAAGAAGAATCTAGTGTTAAAACACTCCGTTCCCCTATTTCCGCCCTAATTGGAGATATTGCTTTTAGCACACAGTGGCAAAACTCAACGCCGCTCTTTATCTTTCTAGAACGTGAGAATTAGAGTGATAAATTAGCCCGACTGGGGGAGATGAAAATAATAAATAATTTTGACTGGGAATCGGACTCATAGCTACGTCAATTACATAACAGCCACATCTTGTATAATTGCACCGCAATGGTCTCGTATAAAAAATTGTAAATTATAAATCATTAATTTGAGTGCTTCCGTTGTATCAAGGTTATATAGCACACGATGATGACTCTTGCACGACTTGATACTAAAAAATATATAAATTATAACGAAATTTATAAATAGAATGCAATTTTTATAAATTAAAAAAATAAATGAGCTTCACGCTGTATCCCGCTCACAACAGTGTAGATAGAGGGAACCTAGCGTTAAAATACTCCGTTCTCCACTTTTCACCGAATTTTTCGAGGCATTGCGTGTGGAGTGGCGGAATTAACACCGTGATTATGCTTTAGTGCCAGAGCGAAGAAATTAAAATAACAATAAATAATAATATATTCCCTCGACAGGTAATCGAACCCACAACCACCGCGATACAGTCATGCCCTTGTTCTCCTTGGCCACAACAGCCTTAATTTATAAATTGAATATATTTTTTTTAAATAAATCAGCTTCACGCTGTATCCCGCACACAGCAGGGTAGGCAGAGGTGAGAACCTAGTGTTAAGACCTAGATTCCCCACTTTCTGCCGAATTCTGGAGGCATTGCGTGTTGAGTGGCAGAACTCAACGCCGCGCTTAACCTCGACACCAGAGCGAACAAAAGGGAAATATAAATTTTAGGTAATTATTCATCTAATAAGTTCTTTGATTTTCACGATTATTACACATTTTAAATGAAACTATTTTAACCGGATTAATCGCGTATATTTCGTACTTTTATACATTTTTGGAAACCCGACGTTTCGAACACTTTGCAGTAGTCCGTGGTCACGGGTAGACTGAGGTGGCATTCGTCTGTCAGTTGACATAATTATTATATCAAACTACCGCCAACGATTTCTTAATTGCCTCGCGTACTGCCCTGGATTCCTG
>JAATLQ010036619.1:0-40867 GCA_013421005.1 Heliconius erato x Heliconius himera | reverse complement strand
AAAAAGAATTGTTAAAATGGGTGTCAAAAGTGAGATTCCTCATCATTGCATATCTTTTCAACCAAATTCAAAGAAGAGGATGTTCTCATTTTCAACCAACTGCAAAAAAGGGAGAGTATCTCAGTGCGCCGGAATATTTTTTATATATGTTCTTGTCAATATGCTAAAATGTTAGTATGCACAAAAATGATACCTAATTAAGATTGAAATTTTACATAGTACAACCACCTATTCGTTTGAGAAGCATCCTTTTAAGGCACCGGTTCCCAACCAGTGGTCCGCGGACCGCCAGTCGTCCGCGGACCGCCAGTGGTCCGCGGACCGCCAGTGGTCCGCAGAAGCCTAAAGATGGTCCGCGAACGATTTAAATCTTATCTTACTGGGGATGGTGAGGCGAAGTTTTTGTTTGATTATCACAGTTAATTATTATTATACCTACATGCTTAGTGGTCCCTGCTAACAAGAATGTTATAAAAGTGGTCCTTGATCAAGAAAAGGTTGGGAACCCTTGTTTTAAGGTCTACGCATCACTTAAAATCATAAAATAAATTAATTTTTCGACTTAAAAATTATGATTTTGTTTTATATTTTTATTTAACAAAATCAAAGTACGGTTTACTTTATGTAAAATATTTTTTTATTTTTAGTTCGTTGTTTGAAGTCGATTTTTTTTGTTTTTTTTTGTTGTCTGTCAAGAGCCTTTATCAGGAACACTTGGAGATATTGTGTTGATATTCCAACTATGTACTCAAATCTACGGCCCTATGATTTTATGAAAAAACGTATTTCTACATTTACTTTAAAAAAAGATTTGGTCGTTTATATCGCAAAAAAACGATCATTTTGCCATAAAGGGAATCAAAATGAAAAAAATACTTCCGGTTGATGTAGAATTGCGAAATTTGGCAGCTAGCATCTACAAGTAGTACTAGTTTGGGGAAAAATACAAACTATAAATTTGTGATTAAATCCTAAATAATAATAGCCTTAAAGGGAGGGGGGCAAAATCTAGTATTAAAGCCGCTAGTTCAAGTGAGGTATCAAATGAAAGGGCTCTGGCTAATCTGAACTTGAATTTCAGAAAAAGCTTGACATATCTAATTTTTGTACGGAACCTTCGGTGGGCAAGCCCGACTCGTGTTTTTCCGTTTTTTTTTATTTTTAAGTGAAAATGACATCAAAAAACATTAAATTTTAACATAACGGAAGTAGTCCCGTAAAAAATCCTAGAGGCGCGGAGTGTAGACTCCGATATTTTAACTTGCTACTACTTATTTTCTATTTAGCATATTTCATTTCCCAAATCACATTACAAATAGTAAAATATTTTCAACATAATGATAGTAATTCGGATACGTGATCGATAAAAGATGATAGATAACGCTGTATATATTAATAAAAGTGCATACTTTTATTATTATAGCATTGATATTAAGAAAATAGTCATAATGACTTCGAAATTATCTATTATCATTTTAACGCAATGTTTAATTTCGAAGGTAAATTGTGAAAAAAAATCTACATCGAGTCCGCTGTGGTACAGAAGCACAGTGACTGACTGAAAATGCGACGGCTGTGGGTTCGATTCCCATTCGGGAGCGTGAGTTGTTATTAATTTCATGGCTCTGATAACCCAACAAAGTGTGTCGTAAAGTTCTGTTACTTAACATGCTCTTGACAATTAGGCAGAAAATGCGAAAGGGATCAATGGATTTTTTTTCAAGACACGTGTTTATTTCTTTTTTTTAAATAAATAACATTTTGTTTTCAGGCAATCTCATCGTATATGCAACCTTATTCAGCAAAACAATATGGTGGAGCATATCGTCAAGGCTTTCAAAAGACATCCTATTCAAATCCTGCTTACTCCTCGAATTATAAAGCATATTACTCTAACAACTACCCACCAAACTACTATTCATCCTATCCAAAAATACCTGAGAATCCACCAGTTCCAGCGCCAGTTCCAATTCGACAAAATCCAGATATAATACGACAAAATTCTGTAATTGATCCTAAAATGCTAGCAACGCAAACTCCGCCTCCAAAATTAGATGCTATAAAGAAAAATTCAGGGATAGATTCACATGTTCTAAATAATATAGCGATTGCATTACAATTGTTAATAGTAAATAATATTTTAAATAACCCTTCAGAATCTGTAGATACGTCGTCTCTTAGTGAATCAATTATGGAAATATCTAATCCAGGTGGTAAATATTATAGAGGTTTTGAGACGATGCAAATGCCCAACTCCAAATTTCTCGGCTCATCAGGATTTAGTCAGGATTTGATCTCGTCATCTATGCTAGGTTCTTACGGACTATCCTCCAATCCAATGGCTCTACGACCCGGTTTAAATTTAATGTCACCATATGACGCCATAGCCAAAAGCTCACCAATTACTGAATCAATTGTATCGTCTTTCTTACCAAAAAATGATTTCCAAAGTCCTTATGCGGCTATAATGGCAGCTGATTCCAATAATGATTTATTTTCAATGTCAGATTTATTTTAGTCAATACTAATATTATGAATCTTGAGAATTTGTTTCGATGAACGCGCTTGTCTCATAAAACTACTGTTTCCACTTGAAAAATATTTTTGTTTTTGTTGTTTTAATAATTATCTTCTAAAGACAACTCTTAGATATTTTCATTTGACCATATGGACGAAGTCGCAGGTTAATGTTAATTTAATTATATATAACAATTTTATTTTTCTTTTCTTATAACTTTAAGATGTTATATAACTTTTATTAATAAACGTTATTCATTGATGTATTTTATTTCTTTAATAGTTATTGTCATATTTATCTTAACGAGCCAAATAAAATTTATAATGTAAAAAATACTTATCTGACTGACTCTTGATATTTATTCAAATTTATATATTATATGAGAAAAATGAAATCTAGCAAGCCTGGAATGTTTTCTTTTAATTTTTTTAAGTATGTAAAAAGATGTAAGTAATTCATAGCTAAGTTTAAATAGATATATACTTTACTTTTGTTATAAAATTTAATCGTAAATCTTTGTGAAGCAAGCTTATTATTTCACATGAATGAAATATGAAGAAGTACTAAATTTTTTTTTTGCATTATAAAAAAAATCTTGGGAATGGTTTTATACACACTCACTGTTGTGATTGCTGTAATAAAAAAAACGATAGAGTGCGAGTTGGATCGAGGGCTCTGTATCAATTTCAGGGTTGTACGTCAACAGAAAGTATAACCTATAAAATTGATAATTTCATGTAATAATTTTTTCCATGAAATGCATAACATAAATTTTCACTTTTCGGATGTTTTCTTTTCACAATATATACAATATAACCTATTTTTTGATAGCGTTGACTTAGAAGTTTTAACTTAGATTTTTTTCTGCGCTCCGAGCGACCACCACGCGTTCTCGAGACAAATAGTCTTGACAGATGGACAAATGGACAACAAAATAACTATAAGAATTTTGTCATATCCTTTTGAAAAATATATAATTAAACAAAAGCCACTGATTGACCGAAATCGAAGACCGAACCTATGTGCCAAGTGTACTGTCTGGAGAATAGGCATGTTGATTTTTATGAAATACGCTTCACGCTGTATCCCACACAGAGCGGGGTAGACATAGGGAACCTAGTGTTAAGACACTCCGTGCTTATATTCATTTTTTTTCTGAAAAAGTTATAATGAACAAAAAAAATTGCGTCTAGTGCTGAATAAAAGTAGTACCTACTGTTGCGTCGTTTATTTATCCTTGTATATAGCTAGAGTCGTGCAGTGGTACTAGAATTTCGACGGTTAGATCTGCACTCGGATTATTAAAATCAAATCAAATCCAGATCAATAATAATATTTAATTTATTTTCATTTCCTCGCTTTGATAAACGTCTTTTGTTTTGAATAATCAACTTATATTTATCAAGGAAGGCAAATGCTGCCTTAATAAATACTACATCGCAGAAAATGTTTCAATGTAACCCACTTTAACTGTAAATTTATAATTCTTAGCTATTTCCATTTGACTATGCAAGCAAAGACGCAGCTAGAAGCTAGTATGGCCATAAATCTTTTATCCGTAAGAACGAATTTATTACAAAAGTTACTTTATATAAATTGAAATCACTTTAAAAATCATTTATACAAACATTTGTAACATATTTATCAAATATTATGAAATATTTGTATCATTTCGTGGTACAATGTAATTCTAACCTATATATAAGTCGGTATGTTAGTAAAGTACTTCAGTCAACAACATGGCGCACGTAATTGTTTTCTCAATAGCGGCGTTATTTTGTCAGGTACGTTAAATAGATTTAGCAGTTTCACGCTGTTTCCCGCATAGCAGGATAGGTAGAGGGAACTTGGTTTTGGCATACTACATTCCTTACTCCTTACTTTTCACCCAATTTTAGAGATATTGCGTGTTGAGTGGCAAAGCTCAACGCTGCGCTCTGTCTACTACAGTGGGCAAATGAAAACACCACTAACATTGTAAATGAGGATGGATGTTTGTCCCACCTTCACGTGTGAAGTAATGAACGGATTTAGCCATCCACATCGCATTTTTTAGAGCTCAAATATTGGCCTAGCGCCACCTCCTCCAAATTTAAAGGAACGTAACAAGTAAACCAATAGATGAGCAAAGTCTCTGATCACGTCAGAGGGACGCAGACGTAAAGCACAAAAAAAAAATATAAAATTTATTATATTTTTAAAATAATCATAAAGTCATATAAATTATATTATTGCTATGAAATTAATTAAGTTCAATTAATTTTTCAGGTTCAAACACAAATATGCGTCAATCCAGGCCCTACTTCTGTAATATCGGGACCACAAATTATTCCTAACACCCAAATTGTAAGCCCACAAATTTTATCTCCAGTAGCAACTTCTCCCGTGATTGCAACAACAGTAGTCGACAATTCAGTGTCTAATACTTTAGCAAATGCCCTACAACTTTTAATAGTTAGCGATCTCATTGAATCAAGATTAGGACCAGCTTTACTGTCAAGGAGTTTACTTAATGGGGTAGGACCAATTGTTGAAACATTTAGTCCTCAGGTGGTGGACGTTCTGGCTCCTTGTGCTAGTGCCGTAGATATTATTTCCCCGTGCGCTCCAGTAATCGACACCGTAATTCCGAATTATTATGGAGGAATTACAGAAACGATTACGCCTAATATTTATGGTGGATATTCCGATACTATATGCTCAAATCCCTTTGGTATAACGGAGACTATAACGCCAAATTACTACGGGGGGTGGACTGAAACAATCACACCCAATCTATGTGGAGCTACTGAAATTATTTCTCCTAACTTAGGCTATCAAAACATAGCGACAGTTACACCAAATATATATGGTGGAGTTACAGAAGTCATTTCTAATAGTCCATGTGCCCCGCAACTTCCTCTATTTGGAGGAGTTAACGAAATCATTTCTCCGCCTTGTGGTCCAAATTATTATAATGGTGTAGCAGATATGATTCCATCCTGTGGTCCTAATTACTATGGAAATATAAACGAAATAATTCCAAATCCGTTTTATGGAGGAATTCCAGAATTTACTTCTGCATTTAATCCTGGGTGCTTAGGGGGAGTTACGGAAGTTATCTCGGGAAACCCATACGCGCCAAATATGTATGGCAACTTTGAAGTAATTTCAACGAGCTCACCTTGTAATTCAATTCTAAATAGTCTACCTGAAGTCATTACCCCATCATATGGTTCATTTTATACAGGTATACCAGAATTTTCTCCTTATAGCTCTAATTGCTATGGAGTTCCAGAAATTATTTCTAATCCATACATATCCAATTGTTATGGGGGCTTCAAAGAAGTTATAACACCGACAGGACCATTCGCGCCAGTTGCCGCTGAGGTGCTATTACCGTCAGCCATTCCAGCCCAACTTACCTGTAACTTTGGATATATGCCGACGACTGTGCCATGTGTCAGTGTGAATGTAGAGGCACTACCATTTGACGGTTGCGGATGTGGATATAATGGATATCCTAAAGGATTTTACTATTAATGAAGGCTTGGTAAAAAAATAATACAACGTTTAACCATGAGATATACTGGAAAGAATTCAAATGTCCATAAGCAAATATAATCAAAGTTTTGAAGATGGATAATATTTTTAATAATATTTATTAAATACAAAATAAATTATATTATACTTAAAATTAGTTTTACGTTGTTTTTCCTAAAAAATACTGTATAAAACATATTTCAGAACATTCTTTCTAGTGTCGTTTCTTTCTACTAAGAAGCGTTTCGAAATTGCTTAGGTACTTAACTTCAGTTTCAGTAAGTTTACACTTGAGTCTAAGTCCCAGACTGAGCTGAGCTCCTTACCATACAACGCCATGTCAGGTGAATTTAATGAAAGAATGATAATTTTTACTTTCCATAGATCAGTGGTTCCCAACCAGTGGTCCGCGGACCACCAGTGGTCCGCAGAAGCCTAAATATGGTCCGCGAACGATTTTAATTTTATAACTGGGGTGTTGAGGCGAAGTTTCTGTTTAATTATCACAGTTAATTTTTATTATACCTACATGCATAGTGGTCCGTGCTACCAAGAATGACATGAAAGTGGTCCATGATCAAGAAAAGGTTGGGAACCCCTGCCATAGATATTACTTACTATTTAGGTACTCCGTACTGTAAACATTGAATAGCATTTATTAGTCTTGGTTTTACCAAAATGTTACTATCATATGAATATTTACACTTAAGAAAATAGTTTTACCTTCTAAATTTTTTACACATTTTTTTTCTTATAACATGAATTATTCGAATGTAGTTTATTTACATATTATAAAGACCAAAATAGTTGAAACACTATAATAAAATTTTTAGATCATATCAAATTAATGGATAGGCGCTATTAAGTTACTTCAAAATAATATTCGTTTGTATACGTATAATCCAAAAAGCCCAAATTCCTGAAATCAATATTGTTCCTTCAGTGGCGAAAATATACACTGTTCTCTGCCTCACCGGGAAAGCGTTAGAATGAGAATTTAAAATAATTATTTCCCATGAGTGGAGATGGAACCTACAACCATCGATCATCAACAAAATTTATATTAAGAAGCTTTTATTAGTCGGACTTGCAATTATACAATAAAAAATAAGAAACTGAATTCGAAACTCTTGAAATTTGGCAGTTCGCTTGAATGATAGATAATATAATAATACGGTGTTATGGAGCTGGTTTGATGATGGAGCCGGAACCTGAATAGTGGAACTTTTCTCAGCTTACGAATAAACCACAAAAGAATCAATTAAATGTGCTGCTCTGCTAAAGACCAGGATAATAAATAAATATTTTTTTAGTTTTTAAACTATTTTATGATTATTTAATTTATTTTCATTTAGTACACCTTTTGTTAATAGAATAATTTAAAAAAAATAAAAGAATTTAAATTTCGCTAATTTATTATCTTAAATTAATACTTAACTATAATTAAGATAATAAACACGCATGAGTGTTTGTAGGTCCTCCTACCTTGCTATATGCGGCCTGCGGGATACAGCGTGAAAGTAAATAAACAAAACTTTTTAAATTTCAGAATAAAAAGAATATGCAGTTTCAATAATTTATTGTTTACAATTAAAACTTAAATACACTTAAAATTTATCCAGAATAAATGTAACTAACTCCCTATGCCTGCTACATACTGAGCACAGCTTGAAATTACAAAAAAAAATCTTTATTCGTCCTATCGCCACAATTTAAGAAAAATAAAAATTCAATAATTTATTATTTAAAATTAATACATAACTATAATTATAAGCACACTTAATTAGCTTAGCACGTTCATAATATTACCCATTAAGGCATTTGTATTGAAATTGGACATTAAACTTGGAGCTATAGGTAATCTAGAATTAAAGTTGGTAGGAAGAAAATTAGGAGAAACAATAGAAGGCATTAAATTATTTGGTATATTAGAGAGTGGGTTTGAACATCCACAAGAAAAGACAGGCGATGTCATTAGTTCATTAACAATTGGCGAAGAAGCTATTTGAGTGGCCAATTCTGAACCTTCTTTAGTATTCCTTAGGAGATTACAAACAATCATCAATTGTATAGTGTTTACGAGATTTTGGCAAACAGACGGTGTGCAATCAGTTATGATGGTCGTGGGATTTGGATATGTCAGGGTGGTAGGGTAATTTTGGTTTTCTATAACGGTAGGTGGTAATAATGATGGATTTAATGGTGCTTCTATGATCGTTTCCGGTCTGTTGTACAGGAAGTTGGGTTGTCTGTTTAAGCATTGCGAGATGGCTGTCTGAAAAGTACCAAAATACTTTTTTAACACTGACAAAAAATATTAAACAACTATTTATTATATAAAACATAATTAATAATAAAATAAATAACTTTGAAAACAATTATTATAAAATTTGAATATGAAAGGTAGGTATGGTAGGTTGTGACTAAATAGAATTGCGCAGGACTCCTGATGTAGTGGTTGCAGTTTGATACCTGCTGGAGGTCGTGAATTATTTTTAATTCCTCATAGCGTTTATTTCCGCCACATGCTATGTCTCGAAAATTAAGAATATAGTGTACGGAATGTCTGAACACTATATTCCCTCTGTATATAATATTTTTAAGTGTCGAAATGCGAAATTCAACATTGAACTTTGTCTTGCTACATCAGGGAAATCGAAATAATTAATTTCTCGGAGTGAAAAATCGCTGTAAAAACCCTGTGCGGAAAAAAGCTATGAGCTGAAAATAACACGATTTTTAACATTCTGTTACACACAATTTCACATAATTTTTATAAATTTATAATATTATTATGTTTTATTGGAAGTAGAAAAGACATATTACAAAAAATTACTGAGTCGTTACGGCTTATTACTAACAAATACAAATACAAATTTTCTTTTATGATACTTTTAAGAAAAATCATGAATAATAAATATTTATGTTACGTTTATTATTACATTATAGTAAGCTGATACGGTTTTCCTGTCGTATAAAAATGTATTAAAGATGCCGTACTTTATAGTCAGGCCTCGTTTATCCTCGGAAACTCATTTTTGTAGGATTAAGTGTAAATTATAGAGGATCGAGCTTGAAATACGGCGGTTAATCCTCGTTTCGTTTCAATGTTGCCATGTGGTGAATTGTTTTTAATGATTTAATAATATAATTATGACAGTTGTTTTCAACGCATGAAATGGGCTGTAAAATTATTTTATCCGTCGCCCAATGTCTCAATATCGGTAAAAGAAAAAAAATATATAAATAAAATAAATAAATATTTCATAGCGTAGGCGGGATAGGATTTAAAAGAAAGTCAATCCATTTTGCACTTTCTGAAAAAAAAATTGAGTGCCATATGGCAGAGACTTTATGTCAACAAAAAAGAAATAATTCATTTTCCTGAATCAAGAATCATGTACGCCATGATGTCTGCCAAATTACAGAAATACATTTATTTTTTTGGTAAAGTAAAACTTACTTGAATTTGTAATCCCGCTAACGAAAGGAAGAATAATTTTAACATTGTTATAAGATGTCAATCAAAAGTGTTATCTCTTAAGTCAGAAAATGGTTTTTATATTTTTTAAGTTTTCATACGTCATATAGCAAGTACGTGTCGTATCTCATTTAACTCACAATTAATAAGTAAAAATCGCTTATTAAACATTCATATCAATATCTGTGAAATTTCAGATAAATTATTATAAATTACATAACGATTCACGATCGTAATAATAATGAAACTAAAAATTACAGGTACATTTCTAAATAGTTTTTTTGTTGTATTTGTTATGAATTTTATTTTCCGTACTTTTTAAGGAAACAAGGGGTCCTTATAAGTTCATTTTGTTGTCCGTCCGTCTGTCTGCTTGTCTTTCTGTCAAGGGCCTTTATGTCAGGAACGCTTGGACATATCGAGTTGAAATTCAAACCATATATTCAGACGGTTCCATGATTTTCTGAAAAAACTTTATTTCTAGATTTATTTTAAAATAAGATATGGCCGTTTATATCGCAATAATGCCTATTTTGACACTACAAAGGGAATCAAAATTTTAATTAATAAGGTACTTCCGGTCGACGTAAAACAACAGGAAAAAATGGAAATACTATATTTTTGTGGTTAAATCTCAAAAAATAGCCCTAAAAGGGGGGCAAAATGTGGTATTAAAGCCGCTAGTTCAAATGAGGTATCAGATGAAAAGGCTCTGGCTGGTTCTAAGCTTGAATTCCAGAAACAACTTGTGACCTCTAATTTATGTATGGAACCTTCGATGGGCGTGCCCGACTCATGATTGTCCGGTTTTTTAACACAATGCAAAGAGACAATAAATTATAATTGATTTGAATAGATTGTTTCTGAAAATAATAATATCCATATTGCTTTTCTTTAATTTAATGCTACTAAATCTTTTTTTTTTAATCTAATCGTGGCGAGTAGAACAAACCTCAAAAGGTTGTGATCGTGCGTATGCTTCTCGTTTACATCACAAAAAATATTACTAAAATTATATTTTTCAGTTTTATGTTACGCTCAATTTACATAATTGAAGATTACCTTAGCATTATGATTTTATTTTAGTCTTCCATAGCTATCTAATGACTGATGAAAAATGAAATACTACCTGATATTCACCAAATTTAAAGTATTGAAAAAAATTAATAAATCGGATTCACGGTGTGTCCCGCACACAGCAAGGTAGGCAGAGGAAACTTATACCTGTTAAGACACTCCGTTCCTCACTTTCCGCCGAGTTCTGGAGTCATTGCGTGTTGAGTGGCGGAACTAGACGCCGCACTTTGCCTCGACACCAGAACGATTTCCTCGAGTGGGGATCGAACCCACAACCAATCGATTTTACAGTCATAGTTTGTGGCCCTGCGCCACGACTGGCCAGTCGTCGCGCAGGGGCACCACCACAATCACAAAGTATTGAATCATTAATTATACTACCCATAATGCATTCTCAATTTAAAAAATTGATCTTTTCTTAGACACACATGCAAATCAATAAATATTATCAAATTTTATTTCATTTGGTATAGCAGTTTCGGAGGTTAAGGACACTATCTACAGGAATTATTATCAGTTAGTTTATTTTCTTCCACAGAAACAAAATCAATAGAAAAAGATTTTTTATAATATATATATATTATAATTTCAAGAATAATTTTCTCATTCATGAACGATAACAGTAGATAAGATTTCATACTAATAGTAGATTTGTTACATTTTTAATTAAAAATAAAATATGTAAAAAAAAATATGTATAAAAAAAGCAATGTGTATCTAATAGATATTTCTATTCGAGATCTGTGAAACCAAAAATCAAAGATTGTCTGGGATATAAGGCTGTCCGGGACTTTATAGGCCAGTGGTGAAACTAGCCCTAAATATTTAATTTCCTCGAGTGGGAATCTAACTCACAACCTGTCGCGTTTACAGTCGCACACGCTTTTACTCCTGCGCGTCGAGTGTCTTCTATAGTAAGTTTTAGTAACTATTACTTATATTTATTTCACTTAGATATACATACTAATTTTTTATACATACTAATTTAAGTATATATTAGATAGTAGGTACCTACTTCAAATTTATTCCAAGCTAAATCTTCATTAATAATTATTTTTTTCTATACAACGAAATTACTATTTACTTACAAACAACTACATTCTACAATACAAATACATATATTACAAACGAGTGTATATTTTAAAGTTATTTTGAAACAAAATAGAACTTTGAGTAACATTTCATATAGATAGCACTCGTACTATTAAACTTACGTAATAATTCTCTTTATAATATGACCTACAAATAATTTACTTAATTTTTAAATATGGACGTAAAAATTCAAATTCTATTATTAGTGCTCATTGCTTTTCAAGTAAGTTATATTTGTGTTTTTTAGGCGCCATGACATGTTAGTTTTCATAATTTTTAAGTAAAAATAATAACTAGCACTAGCGTAATGTTGTTCAGTCTATCTAAATAAACATAATAGAAATGACAGTATTAATAGATTTATGTACCTAATCGTATAAAAATAATAAACGTACGCATTTTTTTTGTGTTTTATTCACACTTTATAGTTTTTACAGATGTTTTTCTATAATTACACATTGCGTGTATGATTTATTATATAATTAATGCGTGTTTCACACATGTCTCATCTAACAGTTAAAATGCTTAATTTCAAAGATCTGTGTACATTCGTGGGAAGTGGAAGTTCGTCTTTTTTATATTATTTAAAATAACGCTAATAATATGAGCTATTACTAATTCCAATTTAATGTAATAGTTTTATAAACATATTTATATTTAAATAGCATTTTTTATTTACAGGCAATATCAACAATAGCATACATCATGCCGTGTTACTCGGTCACACCGTGTACTCAATTTGAAACAATTCCAGTAATAAAGTACGTTGACGAGCAAATTTGTGAGTGCGGAGAGCTAATACTTCCACCAAAATCGATTCAACTTCCAAGTGGCCTGGGATTTGGCCCATCAGCCTTACCAGCCGTCGCTGAAGCTTATGATCAAAAATTTTTTGTTAATGGAGGATCTTTTGATTTTTCTGACGCATATGTACCTGTTTCATCGCCTTATTCTTGTATAAAGCTTGCTACACCAATATCTCCGGACATAAGTTCTTTAGTATATCCAATTGTTTTATAGAATAGTCAGATTTCACAGTATTACGATAAAATTATAAATATAGCAATATATATTTGTTTCTTTCTAGTGACCATTTATATATTTTTTTATATTCTTATATGCGTAAAAGTCTGAAGAATTTATTACTACTATTTACTATAGAATTTTGTTAATATTACAATTTTTTATCATATGTGAATATTTATTTCACCAATATAACATTGGGCAAAGAAGTAATTCAAAATATATTCATCCTCTGAATCTCAGATTAGAGAGTAACATTTCAAAATATATTTTTCTTTATCTGTTCTACCTTTATCTTCCTTACGTCAATTTCAGTATCAACTGTCAAAAATATTACAAAATATATTTATATCATTCGTTGAACGGGATCAAGAGGGATTTTTCCTATTTTGACGATTATTAATAAATATACAACCATAATTAAATTACAAAAATGGTTGAAGCACAGAAATATAGAATTGAGCAAGAGATGACAAATCTCGTAAATGAATTAGATAGAAGTTATTTAAGAAAAATGCAAGTAAGTTTAAGGTTATATCTTATCATGTGAGGCTTATGCAACAATTATTCGAATTTATGAATAATAAACTTATTTTGAATTAACAATACTTAAAAAAAAATACTTCAAAATGCATTATTTTCAATATATGATAAGATTTTTAGTTTTTTAATCACAATTAAAATATATTTAAAAACAATATTTCCATTTCATAAATATTCCATTCATATTATTATTACTATGAAATATTAGAGAAATAATCTTTTGATTTCTAAAAATTAGTTTTATATAAAAATAAAGAGAATATCTAATCCTCTACTAAGTACATCATCATACTGTACATGATATTATATGTTAATAGTATATAGACTATAATTAAAGGTAATTAATTTTAAATATATTTTTAAGGGTGACATGCATAGATGTGCGGCAAAATGTTGTGATGATCCGGATTCTTCCTTAGAAAGAGTTCATGGATGCATAGAAAGATGTACAGCACCTTTGAATCAAGCTAATAATTATGTGCAAGTAAGAGAGCAATGTCTTATTGTTTAGCTTCATACTTTATTCTGTATATAGTAGGATAAGCAAAAGGAACCTAGTGTTCAGACACTGTTCCTGGCTGTCCTCTGAAATCCCATGACATTGTATGTTGAATGTTGGATCTCAATGCTGCGCTTTGTCTTCTTACAAGACAGGGACACAGACAAATGAAAATAATTAAGACATCTGGTTAGTTTGAACTGGTTGTAATTCTATAATATAAAATAGAAATTGGCTCCGATAAACAGGCAACATTTTTTAAATAGTTTAATAATCTGTACATAACTATAGGCACTTCAAAAGATGCAGTTATTATGAAATTACAGATCTGTCTATGACTTCAATTTTATTTGTATGTACAGATAAGTCAAGTATTATGTTAAAATAATATAAAAATTAACTGATAATTATTTTTTAGTATATAATATTTATAAGGGCATTACTATGAATAAAATATTTTTTTTAGAATGAAATAAATCATCTACAAAACAGATTGCAAAGGTGTGTTATGGACTGCAATGATTCAGCCCGAGACAGACTAGGTCCAGATCCTAGTCAAGAGACTGTAAGTAATTTAAAAAAATATGTATATTTCTATATTATTTTCTTATTTATTTAAACAAGCCGCACCTTAAGTGGAGATTGAACTCACTGCACCACTATGGCTTTAATTATCATATAAATTTATTACAATTAATAAATAAATTAATTAAATTATATTTTATAATAAATATGTCTATACTATAATAAATATCACTTAATTTTTTAATTTGAATTTACTTTTTCAGATTGACAAATGTACAATACAATTTGAAAAATGTGCAGTCACTTGTGTTGATAAACATATAGGATTGATTCCTGGGATGATGAAATCTATGAAGAAAATTTTAGCCAGTGGAAAACCACCCCCGCAAAGCAATCAATAAAAAAACTTAAATGTTGATTATTGTATATGTTTGCACTATGGTCAATAAGTTGTGGCTACCCTGAAGTTAGGCTTTCTGATCTTTTACACAATGTTAACTCAGTATGAAAATAATCAAAAGTAAAAAAAAACTTAGCAGCCAACTTCCAGGCTGAAACAACTGTGAGACTATACTGTCTATGGTTACTTGCATTTTTTATATAACTGCTTTTTTAGTGATAGGAGGGTAGTTTTATAATTTTTTCTTTAGTGGAAACAGTGTGTCATTGACCATCTACTTTAAAACTAAACTTACTACATAAATGCAACTAAACTTATAAACACATGAATGTGTCGAATCTGGCTTAAGATATCTTAATAAACATTGATTTTCACTTTATATATTATTTGTTTTAGTTAAATTTATATCACAACGTATTTGCATACTTACATATTCTAAATACCCGATTACCCGATTTTCCATACTTTGGATTATCCGGATTTTCGATTATCCGAATTCCCAAACCAACAACAATTAGTCCGGGTAATCGAGTTTCTACTGTACTATACATATAAATAAATCGCAAGGTTACAAGTTTCATACGCAACACATTTGAGGTATTTAAGCACTAGTTGGACGATAGGTAAGAACTTAGTGAGAAATGACAAACTTTGTGTCATTGTAATTATCTTAATTCTGTGTTTGTAAATTTGGTTTCAGAGTAAACAGTTTATAATTCAATTCATATTAAAAAATAAGTTTCTATGCATTTATTATTAAAAAATGTATGTGCATTTTTACACTAACAGCTAGTTTTTGAAATATTTTCCTTATCCAATCAAAATTCAATATGTTAATCATTTTATAAATAACAACTAACATTAATGGCAAAGTTCCATTTGTATCGTACTTTTTTATGTCATAAAATATGTATCAATAGTTACTTAAGTACACACAAGATCAGAAGGAAATATAGTTTTATTCCATTTTCTATACAATGTGCAAAACTTAGCAACCTTTTTTGGTGGGAACGGAAATGTCCTTTCCCTACTTCCCAACGAATTCTTGAAACATTGTATTGGTGAGTGTTGGAACTCAACGCTGCGCTTTTCTTCGATACTAGAGTGGGAGAATAAAAATATTAAATTTATCATTCGAGTAGGTATCGAACCTAAAACCGTCGCGTTTACAGTTGTATGCTTTTGCGCTGACTCGCCTCATTGTTATAAATTCATTTCCCATTTTGGGATAAACTTATTTGCGTAATTAATTAGTAATTGAAGCTTCCTAGTAAAAATTCTAAACCTATAAAAAATAAGGAATTATTTAAGGTAAAGATAAACCTGCTAAATAGTGTTCTTTACTTATGGTGTGCAAGCACCATATAATATGTTTTGGAGTCCATTGTTCCGTTAAATTACGTTATAAATAATTATCTTATTATTGAAATGTTAGCTCTTATAAAAGTATATTTCAGGAAAGTATATTTAGAATTTTATATTTCTCTATGGTTTTTCACACTGACTGGTCAATTGTTATATAGTTCCTAAGAAACATGTATTTTGTACTGTACCATATTTTGTAAACATACCCTCGTCTTTTATGTAAAAAATGTAAATAGTATGAATTTTGTTTGAATTAAAGTAGACTGTTATAATTGTATTACTTATTTATTTTACTTTTTTCTTAGGTGGGTTTGATACCGTAGATTTGATGCCCACTCAGTGTACCAGTAAATAGGGCGGCGTTAAGTTCCACCACTAAGCACGCAATGTCTGTGCAATGTGGAAACATACTAGGTTCATTCCCATGATTTTATATAATAAAAAAAACCATAAATAAAATTTGAGCAGATAACTTTTTCTTTTAAATATTATCTATATGGTAAGTGGTGGAACCTAACACAGTATCTGTATTTTTTTTGCATAGTAGGGTATGCAAAGAGAACCTAGTGTCAAGACAGTTCATTCTACAATTTCTTACTGGATTCGAGATACTGTGTGTTGTATGGCGAAAATAATTTAAAAAAAGGAAAAACAGCATCATGCTTTTCCTCGCACAGCAGGGAAGACAGGTAACGTAGTGACCTACAAACACTTTGTTACCCACTTTTCGCTCAATAAAAATAATAAAAAAAACCCAAAGCAACTAACTTGCGCCATAATTAAAAAAAAAAAACTTAGTGTTCCAATAAAAAAATGTCTTAAAATCAGAAATACGCTACAAAGCACATACAAAGAAAAAAAGTGTGTTATTTTTAGAAAAATTCTTTAGCAATTACTAAAAAGTTTCATAATAATAGATCGTATATAATAGAAAATTTTGAAATACCGTCAACAGTGTGTCAGCATTATGAAGGTTACGGGTATATTTTTATTAACATTGACATACTATGTAAGTATTTTTTTTAGTTTTACTGTTCTAAAATTTACACTAAATTTCCGAGACATTGCGTTGAATGGTGAAACATTTGGCGTTGACGGGTTGATCCAATTGTTTGTTCTAAAAACCAATAATTATCAGTTGCAGTTACGACGGTGTTCCTGCCCTAACTTAAATAAACTAATTAAAGGGCTAATTTAAGATCTATAACCAACGCAAACTACTTTATAAGCAATAAATAAGGCAATTTTTTACAATTAAGCAATGTATTTGGTCATTTTTTAAATTGTCAAGCCTAGGGACTATGCAACAAAAGTTATGATTTTTTTCTATTGTATTAAAAATATTTTGGAATTTTCTGAATAATCTAAATTTTATTAGTTATGATCGATTTTTTTACTAGACATTTTATTGTAATTGTTTGAAAAATATTTCTGATCTCAATATTTTTTTTCCAGGTGAACGCATACGTCATAGACACAATAGGCGTGCCAATGACTACCGTTCTTGATATGGGACCATATGGATGTCCCTCAATGATAGACTACGGTTATGGGCCTAATTGTGGATATCCTGTTTTAGACATACCATTAATTAATTACGAAACAAGTATATGTCAAAGGCCTTTCTCTACGGTTTTGGACATGGGAGTCGCGTATCCTCTTGCTGGCCCGAATTATATATTTCAGGACTGCGAAATACCCTTGCCTATGTCTACATGCGGTTGTGGAATCGCGGTTTCGGACTTCGCCACTTTACCCCCACTGCCTCCAGTCATCGGCTGTCCGAAATATTTGAGACAAATTACTATACCTCCACCGTTCTTATAAATAAATGTATTAATAAATTATTGTTAATTTTCATTTTTACCGTGTTAATATAACCTTTATGTTCTATCCAATAGAACTGACAAAATCAAGATATTACAATATCTCGTCTATTCTCTATATAACGTTTGGTTCTTGCTCAGTTATTTTAATCAGGGCTTAGTAAGACAAAGTGCAGCGTTGAGTTCCGCGACTAAATGTAGTTCCTTTTAAACAAGAGCAAAGTGAATGAAATATCATAGGTACATCAGTAGGTAGTTATTTCTTCCCTCTCCACAAGCCACTCGCTGCTCAAGACATGTGGAGATAAAAAAGCATATTAATTTCTGAAACATGATAAGAGCTTACATAATAATATTATGACTTTACTATCTTAAAATCAAGTTATATAATAAATTGCTATTAAGATTGCGTTACTTAAATTATAAAAGGAAAATGATTTGGAATAGCTACTTAATATTTGATTAATTTGTATAAGGCGAACATTATTTTCCAGAAAATTATTTTTAAAAGGTAAGATCAATGATATTTTAATACAATGAGCACTACCACCACCACCACCATATATAACACGATTCGATATAACGACAATGTCCCTAAAGCGTCGTGACTTGACACTCGACACACACAATGACATTTTCAATAATACATATAACCTAAATATATATAATAACCAATAACCTACCTACTTTCTAAATTGCCAACATATTTTACCTCTTTATTACAATAATATTATATATATAATTATAATACTATGGATATATAATTTTTCATTCTTGTTAGACAGAACTTCACGTCCGCCAAATATTTGAATGTTTGTATTTTTGAAAACAACAAAGAGAGACGATATTATACATACTGCAGCCATTGTGTAATTTTTGCAGTTCGCTTTTTAACAAAAACACAAATTATCAAAATAGATAAAAATCAGCTTTCAAATATTCAAATACTTAATTTACAATATATGACAATATAGTAAAATTGATATTCTTTTTCTTTTAGAGCATATAGGATGAAACATCTACTTTTGACGTTAGTAGTAACGGCAACATGTTCACAAGTAGTATTCTCAAGATGCCAAAGACGAATGCCACGACCAAATCCAATTATGGGGGCTTTACAAAATCTTTTCTTGCCAGGAGCTGGCGAAAGAGTTATGAAAGGGATGTTGCCAGCACCTGTTGCCCAGGTACCACGGGAATTAGAAATGCCAAACGTGCGAGTTGTACAACCGAAATGCACCTGTCAACAGGAAATGATTTATAAAGGACTAGAATTGTGTCCACAAGTATTATCGAACATTCCACTGGTTCCCAACATGCCAGTACCAGTTGCGGCACCTGTAGTGCCAGTGCCAGCACCATCAATATCTGCAGCACCTTTGCCTATGCCAGTTGCGGCACTTCAACCAGAAATTCTTTATCCGTTGCCATTACTTCAAGAAAAATGCTCCTGTTGTTCATGCGCTTCGCCAGCTCCGTTGGTCAGTCCGTTTTTGCCAGCAGCTTCGCCTGTCTCCGCGTGGGCTCCCCCGACTTCGAACTTGCTACCACCTGTTATACCAAATCAGAGTAGAACACACTTTTTGAGAAAAGTACCGATTCCTCCGCCGACTTTGTAATTGTAACTCATTATTATTTATTATTATTTATTTTATTTGTTAAAAACTATTTTCATTATTGTTAATATATATTTCTATTATTACTGTCATTTATCACATATGTCATCTTAACGAAAAAAAACAAATAATAAAACAAAATGCGAGTAGTATACAAAAATTTTAACATCTTCTTCTCTTTTTTATCATTATGTTTTAATGTAAGAAAGAAAGTCATGGTGGGCTATTTTATCTCATTATTATAATATGAAGGTCCACAATTTTCTTCCACGTGTCATATAACTTTGGAATGGCTTAAAAAGCGAATCTATTGTCGATAGTCGATTTCCTTTAGGGCCGGTAATACGGTAATCTCTTTGATGTTACACAATCTTTGTTATAGGCGGTGGAGATTACTTACCATCAAAATAATGGAGGTCGATTCATATTAGTTATTTACTAGTGGAAATCACAATTTGCTTAATTATATTGGAGATACTCCTGAATATATAAATATTTATTTCCATTTTTTTTGTATAATTGGATAATATGTATATTATATCCAATGAAAATTAAACGTTTTTAATATATTATGTAGCAATTTTTTAAAAAAGGTTTTATTTTGATAATTAAGTTGGAAGATGTTTGTATTCCAAAATATATGCAAACGGTCTTTTACTAATGAGTTTTACGGCGAGTTAACCGTCCGAGTAACCTACCAAATATCTCTTTCAAATATAGATTTGATCAGGTTTTGTGTAGCTGGGAATTAGAATGTAATAAAAACAATGTATTTATTATATTTATGCAAAATGGGAGGAATATGACTGCAATTGCAGGCTATAAAGATAAAAAAAAATTTGCTTACAAACGTTAATGTATGATTTTTCAAATATTACCTCAAATTGCGTAAAACATAAATTATCTGTGGCATAATTCCAAAACTGTAATCATAATTTACTTACACTTGCTTAAGAAATTATAAAACAAAAATTAGGTAAAATCTGACAACATATCGATAAAAATTTTCTACATAAAGCCTTGACAATACTGAGCTACATTATAATTGTACAAAACAAAATAAAGACCGAAAATGTTGGCGACTACGTTCTTAATAATTCTAGCGTTTAGTGGCGTAAGTTTTACTTTCCAAAATTAACTTCTTAAGTCTAGGTTTTCATCATTTTACATATACTGACTATTACTGACCTCTGTAGATACAATAAGGATATAATTTTGTAAAAGTATACCTATATAAAATATTAATGTGTTTATTTCAGGTCCTATCACAACGTTCTTTAAGACCAGAACTAGTGTTAGGCCGGACGGTGTGCCAGTCGTTTAAACAAACGCTGATCAATCCTGAACCACATAGAATGAATCCACCAATAGTGCCTAAGCAGTATCAAGGAACTATCATATTTACTAATTCTGGCATGCCAGCACCTAGTACATCAAAAACAGCGTTGCCAGTCATGCCTTTTGTTACTGAATTGCCAAATTGTCCTGATCTTTGCTTCAATGATATATTAACTTCGCCGTTAGGGTGTTTAGATCCTATATTAAGCGTTTATGGCACTGCTACTAAAATAGATATGCCAAAAAGTCCAATGTTGCCAGCTGCCTCGCCATTATCTGCTTTGGCATCACCGTTCTCGAATATTTTACCCACAATGCCACCTTGTGATCGGGATAGTCACTTTTTAACAAGAGTTCCAATACCGCCACCTTTTATATAACGTAGTTATATAAATTTGTTAGGCTTTAATTTGCAATCGATATTGTTGTTATATTACCTATACTGTATAAAATAATATGATTTAGTGTATAAATTATATTAATTATTATAATATTATATTCATAAATAATATATATATTTTTTTCTATAATACTTCGGATATGAATAAAATGACTAAATACATTTACCAATGTTTTATTACAACATGAACATGTCTTAGTCTCTTAGTAATAAAAAACCATTTACTTATAACTTGTAAGTTAACAAATATCATTGAACATCGAAATATCGTCCTGAAAATCAATGCTATAGTATGAAAATTTGACATTTGAGAAACATACGTAAAGAAAATACATCTAAATCATTATATTCAAAATGTATGGTGAAAATACTTCATGTTTAGTCATTTATAGTGAATATACTTCAAGCCGATGATGAGTATCCATTACACGAACATGCTTTATTAAAGTAACTAGTAAATTAGTATTTTTAGATTTCCTGAATAATATATATATTTTTTTCAGTTTTTATTAGGAGGATAGAGAGATTACTAGCGTTAAGTAGCGGAACTGAACGCCGCGATTAGCCTCGTTACCAGAGTAAAAATATATATATATATCCAAATGGAAATCGAACCCGCAACCGCGTTTACGGTCGCACGGTTGTACCCCTGCCACACGGCCACGAAGGCCTCTTATCTTAAAATATTAAATTGTAACAATGAATAAGAATATTATCTGTTTTAATTTCACTTACTTCCTGGCTTATTTTAATTAACCATAATAAACACCGTTAAACAAAATTACAGCTATAAAGTAAATTTATTGGTCGTTAATATTAAAATATTGTATAAAACAAAGGAGTATCTACAATCAACTTTATAAGGGACAAGCTATTGTTGTATCGTGATACCATTATGGCACAGTGGAGCTGCATATATAATTCCATAAATATTTGTTAAAACCGTCCACAGATACCACAAAATTGAACCTGCTACCTTTGCATCACTATGCATACAAGTATATCAATTTAATCATTCACTTCTTGTTTCAATTGCGTCATTATAATCAAACTTAATCTATAAGAGATTACAAAACACAAAGGAAACGTGGTTAAACACGGTCACGTATGAAATATTATATAAGGTGATTAAGATGATTGCCATACAGTATTACACTGAGACAAAATATGAAGACATTCAATATGTTTACGATGTTTGTTTTTTGTATAATTTCATTTTTAATTCATGTAAGTAGCTTAATGGTTATTTATTTTTATTTGTGAAAGAAAAAAATTGTAAATCGACTCGATGCGATAGTCTTCACTCTCCGCCTAATTTTTGAGGGACAGAACACAGAATATGAAAAATTGTGAGAGCAAAAGTAAAATTCTGATTACAGTAATAAAATCATTTATTACTTATTACCGTCATACTCGTATTCTCATTTATACATTTCGCGGAACGTCCCTATTTTTAAGCCAAAAATTAAATGTACCCATCGGGACAGACATAGTCCCGCTTTTTAGGGACTGTTACACGTACTGTGCTAAGTCTTTTTTTCCTTTATATTTTTAATAGATACTAACAAATTCATATAAATATAAAAGTATATTCGTAAGTTAAATATGTAAAACTATCCTGAAGACTGCCTTACATCCAAAACAATATCATTTAAAATGTTTAAATTAAAAAGCATTTTATATTGATATGTATCACCATTGGAAGAAATTTTAAATAATATTCAATTATCTTTTCAGAATACGAAAGCCCAAATCAGACAAGAAAACTTATCACCACAAATAAGAAACGTACAAAATCAGTACACCATACCTCGAAAATTCCGTATCTTCTCACCAATGACTGCAATTCGACCGAACAGATATGTAAAGAAAATTCTGAAATCGCCTAGACTTAATCAAAGGCAATATTTAGCCCGAATATATAAACAATCTGCTGTAAAAAGTTTAATAGATGCCTCAAATTCGCTTCCCGCCAACTTTCATACGTCAAGTTGAAATATGACAGCTGATAATAATGTTGCCTGTAATATTATTAAGAAATAATATATGTAAATATTTTAGATCAATAAAATAAATAGTGTTCATGTGTTTAAAAAGTTTAACTAAGACTGTATTAATGACTGTATAATAAAATAATTTAAATATAAATTTCTATTTTATTTCTTTATTAAGCCTGCAAGTACTAACTAATTAAATTAAATACGTAAGAATATTTTTTTTATTTTTCGTTTAATTTAACATTCTATTTAGCGTAATAGGTCAAATTAATACAAATAGATATATATAAAATGAAACCTTATTACTAAGACTCCGCTGTCTGTCTGTCAGTTTGCTACCAGGCTGTATCCGTTTGCTCATGAACTATGGTAGTTATACAATTAAAGTTTTCAGAGATGATATATTTCTGTTGCCACTGTTACAAAAAATATAAAAAAATATTGAATAAAATAAATATTTGAGGGGGCATACATCGTATCGCTTTAAGAGTTGCCAATTCTTTTAAGGAAAAATGGAACCTTTAAGATCACTTTGTTGTCCGTCTGTCCGTCTGTCTGTAGGTATGTCTATCCGTCTGTCAAGAGCATTTATCTCAGGAATGCTTAGATATACTAATTCAGGAAAAATCTGAAAACTATACATATGTGGTTAAATCATCATAAAATAATCAAAATAATGATATTTTTTAAAATCCCAAAATGTTCTAATTTAAATTTAGTTAGTTAAGCATGTAGGGAGAGGGCCGTTAAGAAAATACGTAATAAATAATAAAATATATATATTCGGTAATTAAAACTAATTTCCCTTCGGTTATATATTAAATTATCATTTGAGTTATAATTGGGCGAAGTAACTAATCAAATTATATTTTTTATTTTAATATTACGAAACCTTGATGAAATATCCATCGTGCTCCAGGGTAAAGGCAGTATGATATCCAATTCTGGGTAGTAGTGGATTGAATTTAATTTATAATATCACTATCAGTACCTGCACACGTTATATGTTCCCAATACGTCACACAGTTTACAAATTACTCAATGCTCTGGAAACTTAAAATAAATATCTATGCAATATATATTTAATACATAAAAAAGTTCTCATATTCGCTACAAGTCAACGCAAGAGAATATGTTTATTTATTTTTTAATGATTACTTTATTTACTATACATTATAATTATTAAGTGAATTATAAAAAGTCCTACAAAACTATGATATAGCTTACAGTTGGTCTATATTGAGTCTCTTTATTGTGACTTTGACTTCGATCTCTATCTATCAATATACTAAATCGATCACAATAACATTTTAGAGATGATGATGAGATGTGAGAACTACAGAGATGCTAACAACATAAATAAGTTGTAACAAGCGTATAAAAATTTCGACGTAGCTTGATGACAACGTATGGCTTAGTGGTCAGAGCGCCTGGTCGGTTTCCAGGAGCCGCGGGTTCGAGTCCCGCTACGTTAAAATTTTTATACGTTTTCTAAATAAGTATTATTATTACTTAATCTACATATAATTGTCTTGTTTTAATATGAGAAAAGATTTGGAACAATTGGTCAAATTTTTAATCACATTATCAAGTTTCATGACGATAAAAGATTAGTCATGAATTTCAGCGGAATCAGAGAAGGAAGTGCTATAAGTGGGAGAGAAAAGGGGGATGTGTAAAACATTTTCACCCACATTGATAATGTCGAATTCAGCTCTCATTTTTATATTTGTACTTTTCATGGGATTTTATTATTTTCTAAGTATTTAATCTCATAACTTGTATTTTTAATGTAGAATTTTAAAAAAAGTAAAATAAATCACAATATTTATCATTTTTTTATCGGAAATTTCATCAAGATCTATCTCCTTCATAGACAGATAACCAACGTTTAAGATAAGAATTATATATAAATTAAAAAACTTACACCTAAAAGATATCAGTTATTAGTTTTAAGCATGATGAACAACCTCATACTTTTTGTTTTTGTACAAATTATAATTTCTCAGGTAATTGATACTTATTAACAATTGTTTAAATATACGTGCTACTTTATAACACATTTATATCCTATATCTTCTGATTACAGCCAATTTACAGTCAATTAGTACCATTAAGTACTAAATGTGGCTGCCTCGACGTGCCAGTAGAACGAAGATGCGAATGTTACGACGTTCCAATTTTGCCAAAACAGGATTTGCTTTCATCTATAAGTAATATTGGTTACGGTAACCAAAATCGAAATATTTTACCGTATAATAATATTTTTGGCAATCAGTTTACGGACATACTACCATTTAATCAAAACATAGCTCCCAGTTCATATAATAGTCTGCCATTCAATATGTTAATGCCAAATAGAATGGTAACAACTAGGAGCTTATCCGCTTTGAAGATGCCAACACCAATGCAACAACTAAACGGAATGCCAAACTTTTTTAATGATTTTCGTCGTAACGATGTAATTAATTTAAAATCACGACTGGCAGAGTTGGCAGGATTGGCAATGTCCTCAGCAAACATTCTGTCGACCTTGCCAAGCTTTTCGAACAATTTATATACAAATAATAATTTTAATCCATTACCAATGCAAGATTTGGCAATTAGCAATTTGGGCTTTAGACCCAATCCATACAATTTTCAAAATAATTTAATGAATAGAGTGTTTTAATAATTTTAGGAATTTATAGTATTCATTTATAATTTATTTTGTTATTTATTTTTATTATAAAATATAAATATTAAAGAATTTTAAAATATTTCTTATATATTACTCATTTAAAATTCCCTGTTATCAATAATTTAGACTAATTCAAATTCAACGACCTACATGGTGTTTGATTGATCTTGCTAGTCTTGTGAATTATAAAAATCTTTTTGTGTTAAAAATAATCCACTTATCGAAAATCGCGTAGTCTATATTATAATATATGTTTGTTATAATAGGGTTTATTCTAAAATAAGGCACTGTTTCCGAAAGTATTTCTATAAATATAGTCGTAATATAAATCTTTATCCTAATAAACGCTTTTAAATTAATTTTAAACACACGCCACGGTTCTGGATTTGATGAGTCATCTGCATTTCATTTTTTAACACTGGCTTTAAAAAATATTATAATTATATTTATAAAATATTCTAATGAAGTATTTAAAAAAAATATATATTAAAAAAGTTATTAATTTACCATTCTATTTATAACTAGTTTCGAACTATGGTTATGCCAGCGATACATAGTAGAAGTAAATCTGGCCGTAAATAGAACCGATTAAAGCTATCAGACGATGGTCTACTGCGCCACGATGGCTTTAATATCTTAAAACAAAGCAACAAAATAAATAAGAGACACAAGCGTGCGACTGTAAATACGACAGCTTTTATTTAATATTTCCATTTCCTATATTATATTTCTAGTATCAAGGTAAAGCGTAAAGCAGACCAATGCCTCCAGAATTCGGATGAAGCTAAAAAAAAAAACAAATAAATACCATGCAATAAACATACAAAAAAAAAAAAATCTAACAAGGAAGTTGTAACTGT
This sequence comes from Heliconius erato x Heliconius himera, assembly GCA_013421005.1. NCBI lineage: Eukaryota > Metazoa > Arthropoda > Insecta > Lepidoptera > Nymphalidae > Heliconius > Heliconius erato x Heliconius himera. The sequence continues at coordinate 14,105 of JAATLQ010036619.1, read as the reverse complement.
TTGGCGGACACGTTCGTTATATTATATTCTTTGGTATATAGTTATATACCAAAGAATATACCTAGTGTGATTCACTTAAAGATGATAAATAGCTACAATAAAACAAAATCATTACAAATTTTGATCTATAATGAGAAGGACGGTGTATTTAATTTGGTATATTATATTGATATTTGTAAGTGAAAAATTTATATATTTTGAGGTGGTGGTGCTATTTATATCTTTACGCTGTATCCCGTATATAACAGGGCTGGCAGAGAAAACTCAGTGTTAAGACACTCCATTCCCCGCTAACCGCCGAATTTTGGAGGAAATGCGTGTTAAGTGGTGGAACTTTACGCAGCGCTTTGCCTCGACACCAGATAAATATTTCGCTAGGTCCCTCTGCCTACCTTGCTCTGTGCGGGATAATACGTCAAATTTGATTTAAGTGTAGTAAACATGAAGCTGGAAAAATAAACTTATTCAAACTTTGTACTAAAAATAATTTCCAAGAAGTTCTCTTTGCAGTAGCTGTGTGTGTGTGTGTCTTTAAATTTATCTCAAGGAATAATATATTTTTTTTATATTTTTAGACAATAAACATTTATCCAATGACACTTGGATGGACTATGAGACAAAATTTTAACAATTTTAATCGGCCTCAATTTCAAACTTTTAGTAGTAGTCCGACAGTCGGACCTATGTTTTTAAATGCCAAATCATATTTAACTTTTTTCCCAAAGAATTTTCCAGTTATTCCAGCTCCTGATGTAAGTGGAATTTATATATTACATTTGTTGAGATTTTGTAATTTATTTAATAGGACCTAATTTAATATTAAAAGAAATCAATACATTTTTATTTATGTAAAATTTCATTGTGATCGATAATAAAAAACATTGAAGTATTTTAAGTAATGTTTGTAGCCTTGTGCTCTAAATAATTGTGATATTAAATACTCGTAAAAAATTTGGAATAGTCAAAGTTAAGATTTTTTTTGTGAGAGGCGGGAGAAAATTTTGTGTTAAGACACTCCGTTTCTGACACAATGTCTAATTTTCGAGGTATTGCGTATTGCGTGTGTATGACGAAATTTAACACCGCGCCTTGTCGTTGTGAACGCTGTGCAAATAAAAAAAATCTTTCCCACGAATAAAAATGAAACCTAAAACTGCCGCATTTACAGCCACATATTTTGCTGCCGTGACACCGAGACCCCAAGATGTTTTAAGAATAAAAAATTATTATATCTCAATAACTTTTATTTTTCAGGGAGTTTTTATACCAGAACCAACTGCTTTAACGGAGAAAACAGCGACAATATTTCATAAAGTCCACAAAAGACATGAACAATATGATCAACAACAAGAACTAGAAACAGGCCTCGATGAAGAAGAAAAAGAAGAGCCAGAAGATATTTCCCTATATGAATTTAGTTTTGATAATGATTTAGAGGAAACGACGTCTGATGTGTTTGAAGAGATTACTAATGAAAACATATACGATGGAGAACAATGACTTTGTTAAAACTAGGATTATAATTATATGATATGAGACCATCGTAGCGCAGTGGCATAAGTGTGTAACTGTAGATTCGAACCCCTCTCGGGGGAATGAAATAATATTTTCCTTTTTTTATTCTGGTCACAAAGCAAACCGCGGCGTTAAGTTCCGCCACTGAACAAGCAATGCCTAGAGCGAGGGTGCGTGGGAAACGGAGTGTCTTATACTAGCGGCCTGCTCGCGACTTTGCCCGCTTGAATTACATGATTATTCATTTAAGAAATATAGATATTACAAACAGCCTTAATTATTAATTAATTGATTTGGATAAGTACTCACGATATTCTTTGTAAAATAACTTATATTAGCTCCTGTATAGTTTTTAAATTGGTAACATATATTATTAGTTAAATATATAATTGGTATACAGAATATACATAGAAAGCACGATTTTAGGCATTTTTATATAATCTATAAAATAATCAACATTTTCGGTCAAGTTCAAGTCGTACTCATGCCCCGAGAGTTTTCATACCAGTTTCATGAATGGAGATACACCAAAAGAATAACTAATTAAGTTGTCATTTTGTATCAAATTAAGTACAGATTAAAATTTGTACCTAATGGTTTTTTTCTATGACACAAATACAATAAATATTCAATTTTTGAAAAACAATTTTGGCATTTTCCTTTATACGTGCCGTAAATTTTAACTTCTTAACAAATTTCGTAATTGTATATCAACGGGAAGTACCCTATAGTTAGTATAGAAAATGCGACAAAAAACAAAGCATAAACCCTTATATTTCATCGTCATTTGATTGCGATGATTTAGAAGATAGATTTTCGTGCTCTAAGGGAATATAGACTTGAACATTGAGGTATCTAACCTTTAACCGATCTTGTACAAAATAGTCTTGACAAACGGACAGACGGTCAAACAACAAAGTTATTTTATAAGAATTTTGAGGTATGTACCCTAAAATACCCTTGGCACATACATACAACATACAGGTGCAATAGTGCAATGTCGGTACGTGTCGCTTGTAAGTTATGAAATAATACTGCGGGATATTTTTATAAACAGTGTCAGAGCATTTTTTTCTTGAGACACAATTTTTTAGAGGTTGCTCCCAAATATTTTATACGTTTCTTAAAAAAATATTAATAACATAAACAAACGAACGGATTGAAGAACCTATTCAAAATATTTCTTTGAATATTAAGTCATTCTTTATCACAGTTATTTAACATAATTACGAATTAAGCTAGACTGTTACGAAGGTAATCTTTACCAACAATTCAATTTAGTTTACTTTATAGTTACCTACTATTTTTGTCAATAGATAGCGTTACTTGTATCGATTTTTTACTATCTCAAATATTAACTTCTTGAAAACTTAAATACTTATATCTTTTGATAGAGTGAAGCGATTACAATGAAATAAACACTAAAAGCTACTTTGATTTATTTGTAATTTTTATGTATAAAAGTTGCTTAAATTTATTGTGTACTTTTTACGTGACACGTGTTCACATAAACAGACAAACAGACAAACAGATAAACAGACAAACAGACAAAAAATCCAAAAATGTTGGAAATGGATTCTGTTAATTATCCTTTAACACCCTGGCTAATTTTTTTTTTAAATATTTTCAATGTACAGAAACGACTTTTCTACAGATTTATTATAAGTATAGATATAGATTTAAACCTTTACTTTAACAACAACAACTGCCCAGAGACATAAAAAAAACATGGAGATAATCTTACTATTATACTTTATACTAGGTACGAAAGAAAAAATTTAAGCAAACTGTACCAAAGCTGGTTTTCAGTAATCGCCTAGGAAAGGACGCATCTGTGAATGAAACTAAAACACAATAAAAATTATCTTTCCAATATATTTTTCATTTCTTTTACTAAAATATATCAATCAACTTCACACTTTATTCCGCACACCGCAGCAGAGAAGGTAGAGGGAACCCAGTGTTAAGACACTCCTTTCACCACTTTCCGCCGAATTCTGGAGGCATCGGATGTTGAGTGGCGAAACTCAACGCCACAACTCTTTTAATGTGATTTAGATGTAATATAAATAAAATGTAAATAAAGATATTACAAGCATATACATATCATTCCAACATTTAGAAGCCAAATATTTGTAACTTCTCCGGAAAACTGCTGAGTGATGCAATGGTACGAGCATCAAGTGTTTTAAAGCTAGTATCACAGCTGCTATATTCCTTTCACCAGCCTAGTTTATCGTATAGATATTTAGGAGTACGATATTTCACAACACTAAATAGTATGATAGTAAAGTGTAGCTGTCTGCGGAAATCTATTTTCAACATACTGGCATTGTTGAGAAACGATGTTTATACGCGGTGGTACATTGAAACAATAACGAACATAAGCGTTATGTACTCTCTGTCTGTCTCTTTTTGGGCTTATCCAATTTGAACATTACTAAAGATTCACAGAAGTGTACTCGCAAATCAGGTTTTAGATATTGTCTAATGCATCGGTTCCCAACCAGTGGTCCGTGGACCAGTAGTGGTCTACAGCAGCAAAAATATGGTCCGCGAATGATTTAAAATTTTGGTAAAACAAAATATTTGGACATTTAAATTGACTTTGAAATTATTTTTTTTGTTTAATTATTAATTTATTTTTATTATACCTACAAAGTAGTTCCTGCTAATAAGAATTCTAAAATAAAAGTGGTCCCTGATCAAGAAAAGATTGGATATCCCTGGTCTAATGCGATCTAGAACCTTCAATCTATATGAAAAAAAGAGAGGTGAACCGTATTGACAACATGTTGTTCAAATCGAAGGTTTCCATCAATCAGCATATCTAGATTTCGGGCTTTATTTACACGTTCAATTATTTAGTTTAGTATTTTTACTTGAGGTGATCTGCATTATATTTTGTTCATTTGATTTGAGGAACCGAGAATTAAAAACTTTGTAGGGTACCCCACGCCCCACAGAAATATAGAAGCAATCACAGAACCACTTTCTTTTTTTTAATTTCAACTGCTTGTGTTTTGAAGCTTAGGTAACTAGAAGCTGCTTAGCTTAGCTTAGGTAAGTACGTGTGGTAGAGTCACGTCGCCAGCAATGGCAACACGCATGGGCAGACGCGACTGGATCATTACCACCCCCGGCATTTAAAACCGGCGTTAAGTAGTGGTTTTATGCCACTGCGTTTCTCATCAGGTAATATCGGGCTCCGGCCTTAAGGCCGGTGCGGCCGGCAACGCACCTGCAGCTCCTCTGGTGTTGCACGGGGTCGTGGACGGCGGCGATCACTTACCATCAGATGACCCGAACGCTCCTTTGCCTTGTCTTTTCCATAAAAAAAAAACTAGAAAACAATTTGATAGCCGCATGGCTAAAACCGTAATAATAGAACTTAGAAACGCAAGCAATTCTTGAAAGTGCACATTCATTCCAAAATGTTACATTATAGCTTTCTTTATAATAAAACATTTAACAATATGTGATTTTTATGACGAAAAAAAGTTATTACAAAACATGCTACGTTGAAATTTTATATGACATTTCTATATTTTTATAATCTTAATAATGTGTAGTGCATACACTTGAAAATATTATAAAAAAGGATTATTTTTTGTAAATACCACTGTACCACAGCGCATATAGATGCTATAATTGTGGGTTCGATTCATATTGAATGTGGGGATATATAATATAACATTTTCATTTGTATTGAGGAAAGAGGAGATTGATCCTAAAATGTGTCTAATGATATAACAGCCAATGAAGCTACCTATCTGTCTTTCTTTTTTATAAAAAGAGACAGATAGGAAGCCGGTGTGTTTTTATAAAGACAAGTATGGGTCTCTCTTATTCCTACTTTTCTTATTTGTTGGACGCTCGCACTCGCAGGCTACGTATGGCTCCCTTACTCTACGTTCTACTCTACTCTATATCGAACTCACGTACTGTCTTACTAAGCCACGAATATTTCAAATATTTTATATTGGGGAAGTAAATGAGTTATCGCCTTAGTATTTCTCTAATCAAGATTTTGAAAATCTTAAGTAACACACAAGTTTTGCATAATATGTGATAAGAGTATGCAATAATTTAATAAAATTTTATATAAAGATAAAAAACACGAAATAGGTACTATTCATTATTACTGTGAACATTATGGATTATATAGGGGTTTTGCTTTGCGTATTCTTATTTGAGGTAAGCTATTTCAAAAAAACTTAGATTTTTTTAGCTTCCTATATGCGAGAGGTCTCCTCTGCCTACCCCGCTATATATACATAGGAGGATAGGTAGAGGAAACCTAGGAACCTATTGTTAAAACAATCCGTTTTTCAACACTTTCCGCCGAATTCTTGAAGCATTTCGGCAATATTGTTGAGTAGTGGAACTCAAGTCGAGGCCAAGAAAGTTTATATATTCATGAATGTAACATGTGGCAATGTTTGTTACAGTCAAACGCGCGATATTAAAATTATTTTCATATAGTTTTCATTTTCCCGTTTTGTTTAACAAAACGCGGCGTCGAATTTCGACGATCAACACGCAATGTGTCAAAAATTGTGCGGAAAGTGGAAAATGGAGAGTCTTAACAATGGTTCTCGTTTGCTTGCTCTGCTATACGGGAAAAATATTTTTATCTTTAAAAACGTAACTTACACGCTTAAAAAAATGAAGGTAATAATTTACTAGAACTTTGAAATATATATTGAATAAATTACTACAATTCTTTTTACAGGTTGTAGCAACCCAAATCATTTCGTACGTGCCACGAAATAATATACCTAACATTATAACAAATCAAGCACAAAATGTTTTAGCTAACTTGAACGGTGTTAGACCAACCTCTAATATGGGAATACCCGTAGCTAGAAACATGCCAAATACCATAGCCGCCACGCCAGTTGCTGCCAATGTGGCTTCATTTATGCCTGTAACAAATACAATAAATGGTCAGATTGCCAATTCTTTTGCCAATGACCAAATGGCTAATGTTCAGCTTGCCAATGCAATCAACTCAAATATTATGCTTGCTGAACCAGAAGTAGCTGCCATCAATAATATTAACATTGCAAATGTTGCCAACGACAATTTAGTTGCGTTCGCTGGCAACACGGCTAATATAAACGGCAATAATATTGCCACTTTTAATCTTGGCAATGCATTCACTGTGACCAGTGGTTCTCCTGGCAACCGAGCATTTGGGATACAATTACTGGCAGAAGCATTGGAAGTTGGTGGTACAGTAGCTGTCAATGGTCAAATACCAATCTTTGGCACGGTCGCACTTAATGGTCATCTGCCTACTGATGGTTCCGCGTCTGTTAGTTACAGCTGTGGTCGATCACCAGCGGCTATAACAGATGTTTAAGGTTCATTCGAAATGAATTTTAGTGGTTGTGTAAATATATTTATTTAATGTTATTTAAAACAATAATAATAAAACAGTAAAAAATACAGGTTTTTTTCTTTATTCTCCACTTTTCACCGAATTCTGGAGGCAATGCGTGTAGAGAGGGAGCAACTCAAAGCCGCGCTTTGCCTCGATACCAGAGCGAAAAAATGAAAATATTAATTTAAATAAATATTTAATTTACTCGAATGAGGATCAAACCCACAACCACGAATTTGCGAGACTGCGCCACGACTGGCCTCTATTATACTACTAAAATTTAAATAATTTATTTGAAATCTATATCGTAACATATATTTTTCCAAAAATTATTAATAAGGCATTTGATATTTACTGAAATATAATAAATAAGCATAAAATGTAATTTTATTGTACTTTAAAGTTTAAAGGGAAATTGTGTTTTATGAAATAAATATAAAATTATTAAATAAATAAATGAGAGAATAGCAAAAAAGATTTATGAGGGAAAAGTGAGGGGTGAAAAGAGATAGGGGAGACGTCGGTTGAACTACGAAAATACAGTATCAAAGATACTGGAGGAATATCACGTAAAAAGTATGAGGACCCCCCGAAGGGCATGTATGAAGAGGCTGATGACAGTGGACGAGGTGAAAGAGTTATGTAGAGACGTTCCATTCTCTCTGACTATATCGCTAGGGATACAGCGTGAAGTTAAGTTAAATTAATACAAATGAAATATATATTAAATATAATAAAACATATAAATTATTTATACTTTCTGTTTATTTACAAGTTCAATAATTTACACAATATTACAATTAAAGAAATTAATACAGCTGATTTTTTAAAATAAATAAAAAATCAGCTCGATAGTAGAGCATATAAAGCGAAGATTTTGAAATCTAAGGTTGTTTCTGATAAGCCTGAAACAGAAATGTGAAGATGAAGCTAAAGAAGTCAAAACGCGATAGACTTGTCGTTTATAAAATAAATATATTTCTTTCCTAAGTGTGGTATAATATTTTAAAATAATGTTAAAAATATTTAATAAATAGCATTCTCTCTTGCCAGACGATAGTTCTTAGTAATTATCTTTGGGTAGCGGAAATTTGTAAAAATCTCCCTATAGAGATGCTAACAACATAAATAAGTTGTAACAGGCTTATAAAAATTTCGACGTAGCTTGATGAAAACGTATGGCTTAGTGGTCAGAGCGCCTGGTCGGTTTCCAGGAGGCGCGGGTTCGAGTCCCGCTACGTTCAAATTTTTATACGTTTTCTAAATGAATATTTAATGAAAAAACTCAAAAGAAAGTTAAGAGATGCTGTTCGTGCAAAAATTACGTTTGTTTGCAGTGCATGAAATAAGTATGTCCTGATTGTGCTTAGAATTTAGTGTGTAGTTGGACTGTGGACATTTTTTCTTTCAAAAGGTTTAAGTTCCTACACTTTTTTTTGTTAGAGTTATATTAGTTGTAAGTGAAAAATGCTATTTTTTGTTATTCTGAAAAGAGTACTTTTCATGTTTTGTTTTTATGAATTAAACAGTCTTATTTTTTTGAAATTCAAGCCAGTTTATTGTAGTACTTTCAAATATTTAATAAAATTTATTTTCTTTCTATACTTATTTTTTCTTTAAGACCTCACGTCGGTACTAACGTTACAAATGTGCACGTCGATACTTAAAGGTTAAGTAACAAATTGCCTAATCCTGTTAGTTATTTTACTACTAATAATAGAATTTAATTAGTCTTATTTTTACATATATCTTTAAAATAAAGTCACGATTCACCGATATAAGCATATATCTTTATAACTGTGCTACAGATTTTTATGCAGTTTTCACTGATTAGCAGCCTGTGACTCAAGGGAATGGTTCATATATATTTATATTTAATGTTTAAAAGTCAAAATTAAATCAGCTTCGTGCTGTATACCGAATACAAGAAGGTAGGCAGCGGGGACCTAGTGTCAAGACACTCCGTTCTCCGCGATTGAAAGTCAAAACGACTTTATTAAGTTAAAATGAATGTTTTATTATTTTGCTGATTTTATTGAAAACAAAATAAAATAATACTTAGGAATTATATAACAACATACTTTATTAAAATCAATAAAACATCATTAATAACAAACAAACAAATAAATAAATAAACCCCAAATTATTGTCCAACTGGATTGTTGCATCCACAATTGCTGGCGAGAGTGACCGTGCCACCAGCTGGCACGGTGCCTTCAAACGTGACAAAGCCAATCACTGGCACGTTCCCGGATACCGCCGTTGAACCATCCACTGGCAATGTACCTGCGATGGCTACGTCACCGAACCCAATCGGTGAAACTCCAGATATTGGCATTCCACCTAATGACAGACTGTTCAATCCCAAGCCATTATTGCTATTAATAACGTTGTTTATTGCGTTTGCAGCAGCTGCATCTGCAGCACTGCTTGCAGCAGCAGAAGCAATATTAGCATTGTTAACTGAATTAGCCAAGCCATTATTGTATGCTATATTACTGGCTATATTGCTGCCATAAGGCGTGTTACTTGCCAGTCCATTGGCAGCTACTCCACTGGCTAAATTATTAGTTGCTAATGCGTTGCCGAAGTTATTTGTAGCTGCCAATCCGTTATTCATTAAGTTATTCCCGAAGCCAACGCCTGGGGAAACTTGCGAAAGTACATTCTAAAACAAAATATTTATAATATGATACAAGTGTAATTTACAAAAAAAAGTGTAATTTATAAAAAATATATATAATTTGCAAACTATAGAACAGTTTTCGATTAAAATTTGGTAATAAAAAAAATTAAAATTAAATTAGCTTCACGCTGTATCCCGCACACAGCAGGGTAGGCAGAGGGAACCTAGTGTTAAGACACTCCGTTCCCCACTTTCTGCCGAATTCTGGAGGCATTGCGTGTTGAGTTGCAGAACTCAACGCCGCGCTTAACCTCGATACCAGAGCGAAGAAAATGGAAATATAAATTTAAGTAAATATTTCATCTCCTCGAGTGGGGATCGAACCCACAACCAGTTGGTTTTGCAGTCACACCTCGTGCCGCTGCGCCACGACCGGCCTCAAACAATATATAAATTAAAAATAACAATATATTTGGTAATAAAAAACTACAATATTAAAAAAACAAATTCAGACGATTGTGGAACAGTGGGATAGCGACTGGCTGCAAGCGATAATTGTGAATCGATCGTCGAGCGTAAGATGACCTCAATCTACTGCTTTATAAACAAACAACAGTGCACAGCGAGGAGACATCTCTACGAAAAGCCAAAGTGTCAAGCCTTTCACAGATCTTTTGGTCCCTAATTATTTGAACGGCTCTACGTTGTATACGATACAAAAAATATTAAATTTTAATGTAATTACCTGAAAAATGCAAACTATAAGCCAAAAAATCAAATACTTATACATCTCTACAGTACATATACTAAAACTTTAAACTAATATGTATCGACTTTCGAACTTGCATGTCTTATAAATTATTTTATATCAACAAAATGTAATCTTACTCAATAATAGAATATACGTGCTTTTAAACTAAATTAAGAAGAATTATCAGATATTTGTAATAGAAAATCGTTATCTTATCTATTTTAAGATTAATGAAATTATGATAAGCATCTGTCATAAATCATTTGGCGCAATAGTTTGATTTTACTTTTATTTTGTAGGCATTTGTGGCAGACATTTTTATTTTATTGTTTTGAAGCCCCTGTGAGTTTGATTCCCACTGGAGAAATAAAATATTTAATATTTCCATTTTTGCTCTGGCGTCAAAAGCAAAGCGCGGCGTTGTGTTCTGCCACTCTACAAGTAATTTGACGGAAAGTGAAGAGTGAAGAATCTTAACACTACCCTGTTCACAAAGGCATGAGATAAAAGATACACAAATTAAAAAACCGCACAAGCGTGACCCACCGAGTGTCCCGTATTGGTATAAAAAAGGTATATGTTAAATAAATAGGTAAATTACGTATATATAATATATATATTTTATATATAGATAATAAATACACACATAAATATAATTTTTTGTTCCACCATATAATTTTTTGTTGTGCCAAATAACAACTTTTAAGGGTTTTAAGGCTTTTAACAGTGAAAAATTACTTATAACCTATCGTGTTGCAGATAGGTACTAATTTGTTATTGCTTTTGGAGCGAAGGTTGAGCTGAAACGTAGAATCATTGCCAAGGAAAGTGAAGCGCTCTTTAAGGAGTGTTGAGATTGAAAAGGATGAAATAAGGGTGCATAGTAAGCGGGAATATCGACGATGCTGGACTACATGGTCATTGAAGCTTGTCACGAAAAGCAGATATGTGATCGATTTTTTTCAGTCCAAATGTATATCTGATGCAGAGATTTTGTACACGCTCAAGCTTATCTATACGTTTTTAACATTTTAAAGTGTTATTCCACACTTAGGAAAGAAATAAGTTCTAAATAAGTATTTATCTATATATTACTGTGATAAGTAACAAATGTCGGCATTATCAATAATAGGAAGAAGGAGAGTGGTGAATAATATTTTTGTTCTGATTGGAAGGTTTTTTTACATTTCTTGAGTGATCTCATCGTCGCAAATATTTTACGACTAATGAATTAAAACGAACGAAATCATGTGACAATAGAGAGCGATATTTTTAATGGAATTGCTAAAGGAAATAAGAATACCGTCAAAAAAAATGCTGGCAAATGTGTAATATTGAGTTTAGCAATCCAATTGGTTCCTGTACGGCTTTTACGTTCTTTGAATATCATCAGCTGAGACCTTATTAAACACAAAATCAGTCACAGTTTTCTTCGATTGTAACTTAACATGATAAAACCATTTATTTTGAATATTTACAGCTGCCGAGGCGAAATGATTGTAAAGGCTATCAATATTAATATCGGCGTTCATTTCTTTTGCATGTCGTCCAATGCCTATAGTGTCCAAGAATCGCGAAACCTTTCCAGAATCACCTACATTGATAAATATAGCGTCGCTGCGTTTCTCTAATTACTTTGTTACACTCATTGCGCAAATGCTTATATTGAATCAACTTAACGTCAAGATAAATTGCGCTTTTATTTATCTTTGGCTTTGTTGCACCCCTGTGTCAGCCAAGGTACAGGCAGGTGTTTAAATTTTATTTATTTATTTAAGTCTTTATTACACCAACAAGATTTAATACAAAAGAAGAAAAACAATCAGACAGAAAAGCATTGGTGTAAGGGCGGCCTTATCACCGCAGCCTTTGCCTCTTCCAGGCAACCCCTACCCCCTAGATCATAGAAAACAGGATTTTAGGTTGGTGTACAAATGAACTAATTATCTATAATAAACTTTTTAATAGTTACATGCATACTTAAAGGTCTTAAGTGTGCATGAGCATCAAATAGCTCGTTTAAAATAGAATTAAAGATATTAAGTTTCTAGTTCATTGTTGAAACTGCATATACATACAATTTATCAATCAATTAAATTAAGGTCATCGAGAAATTTATGATTGTCAAAATTTTTAAAGTAGCGACACATGACAACCGTATGCATAAAGGCCTAGTACCGGCATGTATAAAGAGGTTGATGACAGTGGACTTGGCTAAAGAGGTATGTAGAGACCGTAGCGTTTGGCGCTTCGTTCTCTCTGACTACCCCGCTAGGGACAAAGCGTGAAGCTAGTTTAGTCTAGTTTAATTTTTTAATGTTTCTATTCATCTCATTTTACGGTATCATATCCTCTATGGTATTTACATAGATTATTTTCGTAATTTTCATAATAATGTTTAAATACTTGACATGTAAAACGCCCAAAAGACAAATTATTTTCAAACATAAGACGCATTTTAATACTATAAAAATAACAATATAATTTATATTATTATAATTTTAGCTAGAGAATGTACATGTAAAAATAGTATGCACATTCTACGTGCAACGTATAAGGCTTAACTGTATATATTATATATTCCGGATATAGGAGGTACTTGTATAATAAAATTATCTTGTAATTTTTTTAATTAATCATAAAAACAAAAAGTACAATTCTAATACATGTAAGGTGCGTTGCGACAACCGCATCCGCAGCTACCGGTTATAGACACAGTGCCAACAGCAGGTAGGTCCCCCGCGAAGCGTACAGCTCCAAGAATGGGAACCTGTCCAGCGACCAGCGTGGTACCGGCGACCGGCATCTCACCAGTGACGGCGACGTCACCGATACCTGCGCCGCCGTAGGCACCAGCTAGTTCAATAGCGGCCGGTGCCATGCCGTATGGACCGGGGGCTCCCAGTTCTACTGCAGTGGGTGCTAGTCCAAAGGGCGAGGCTGCCAGACCTGCTCCTAAGCCGTATGCCCCCAAACCGGCTGCGGCGGCTGCAGCTGGAGACATAGCGGCACCGTAGTAGCTCGCGGCATTAAGTGGTCCAGCTGCGCCGAGACATTGGCTGTAGATGTTCTGTAATTAATAAAGCGTTCCATCAATAAAACAAAATTAAATTACTGTTAATTAAGTAATTATTATAAAAAAAATCTTTCATAATAAAATAATTATTTCAACTCCCTTTTTTAACCAAGCAAAACGATTTCGTAACGTCTCGTCGATACGTTTAAACAGTCCATTTTAGTGTTTTCAATGTAAGAAACATAAGTGAAGCGAATATTGAAGTATTATTCAATTAAAGCTAAACTTTATTTACCTGGACCAAGAACATTTGGATGCAAAAAAGGATAAAAGCGAAGGATGACATGTTGAGTTTGGTTAATTCAATTGTTTGTTACTGATGTTCCAAATCAAAGGCCCTTCCTACTTATAGTAAATCGTTATGTATATGTTTCATAACAAAAATCATCCTGACATAATTATCACTTTGGAAATACCTAGTTACTTAATTTTTAAAATAATAAAATAGGTCACAAGTACAAGCTGTCACATAATATTTCATACGTAACACACATTTTGTCACAAATACCGATAAAGTAAAAGTGATGACATAGTATCATATAAAACATTTACAATTATTGCTTTTAATTATACTTAGATCGTGAGTTCGTTTGAATAATATCATCATGGCAGCCAAAGCAGTTCTTGTATTGTGTGCTCAAGCACTAATCATTAAGGTATCTATACAAGCGTTTGAGTATCTATTAGTTTTTTCCATGCCTCGTTATGTTCAGAAATGTGTTTTCTCACTTTACTATTTAAACACATG